>LBNU01004895.1:0-15561 GCA_014162995.1 Artemisia annua
ACGTACCGACGCCCGAGTACCCAAACTCGGAGTTACTTCACTAGATCAAAACTCCACTTCTTCGGCGAGAAAACCTTACAATACTGTCGCCACACTTTTACCGACAACTAAGGGGGGGGGGGGGCCTAGTGGTCGAAGTCTTTACCAAGGGTACACACCACTCCCGATAGTTCTTTTACAAGCGTACAACCACTCCCTCCATCGTCGTTACAATTTACCGACACAAAGCTAGATGTCGAGTTCTTTACCAAGGGGTACACCTACTCTCCGGTGATGTTTTTGTGCCCAACATAAAAACCTTGTGTTTTATGGCCAAACACATAAAACAATCTATCTATCTTGAGCATGAATAATGATGATCCCATGACATAAAAAAGGGGGGTCTAATGGATGGAAAATGAACTAATCTACTGATGAAAACTTCCAATCTTCCCTTTTTTTTTTTTTAGGGCAAGGACAAAAGAGGTCCTTGTAGCCGAACCACGATAAATACTCGTGTCGTGAATGGTTTGCACTTTCTCTTTACTTATTGCTTTGCTTTGATGTTTGCATTATGTGATTGTGTGTGTTGTGACTTGTTGTTTCTACTTGTGTGATAACATGTATTAAGTTATGTTGGTCATAAACAACAAGAAACGTCTTTCATATTACAACAAGCTAAAATGGACATTTGATACAACAAGTAGTAAAGTTTTTAAACGGTAACGTATTCACCCCCCCTCTACGTTTTCACAGTATGAATAATAAAGCAACGTGCTTTAGTTAATGAAGAAGAAAGGATCAAAGAATTACAACAACAGTAGTAAGTATAATTAGATGTCAAATCAAAAGAGTGTTTGAAATAAAATTAGATATACAAATGAGAAAGAAAAACGCGATTGATTTATGCAAGCGAAAGGATGAATGAATAACAATGGTGGATAAAAGTTGATGTTAAGTTTATTAGTAATTTCATGAGCAAATAGTGCTCGAAATAGAAGTTTGATATTTGTATGAATGAAAAGGAAAATGAGAGGGTTTGTAAAGAGAGACTGATGATTCAATTTAACACAAACAGGAGAATAATAATTCATCACATTAATAAAGAGAATGGATGTATAATATCAACACAATAGAGCAAATAAATCGAGAGAACCAATGAGTCAACCAATAGCCAAAAGAAGCCAATACAGAAAGACAAAAATTCCGAAAGGGGTCACATAATAAACGAGACCGACAACAAGCATCACAATTTTTCAAATGCGAATGAATAAGAATAATTAATAAATGAGAAGGACAAGAAGCATTACGAATGCTAGTTGAAAATATATGAGAAATCAATAAATGAGAAATGCAATAAGCATTATTAGGGTGAACATGAGTAACAGCAATTGGGCAACACAATGAGTGTTGCATATGATAACATACAATCAATGAAGAGTCAATGAGTACCACGAATGTTATTTGAAAATGAATGAGATCAATCAATAATTAAAATCAACGAATATCACAAATGTTGATTAGGTAAGACGGAATATTTATACGTATCTTCCCAATTGTACTCTAGTCAGGTGGGAGAAGTAGGTGAAATAATGGCTCTCTTGTTCGCCTTTCGAGAGGTTTTCTTTAAATGATTTATCTTCTGGTTTGAGCTCAGTTTCCATAACCCTGTCCTCGGATGACTTTGTTTCACTGTCGGCATCTGTATGTAGGTTTGTGACGTGAATGTTGAAATAGTGGCCGACAAGTTTTTCCAATTTGCCCTCGGAATCAAGGAATAATATTAAGTAAGGATAAACATTGTTGTCGAGCTCTGTTGTTACCTTCTTGGCGACATGAAAAACCGCAATAAGTGATAAGGACATAGATATTATATTGTCATGTCCCGAAAGTAGGTGTTCCAATGCGGCACGTTACAATGTGATAGGTTACAGTCGCGTTCTGATCTAGCTGACTTGTTTCTTCATAGTGGTTCACGAGGCAACGTAGGTGCTCCAAGTGCATGATGTTACAAAAGCATGGGACAAACGTTCAAATTTTCCTCCACAGATGGTTAGTGAGGTAATCAAGGAAGAATTGGCTGGCTGTAATGAGTTTTATGTAAGACGATGTTATGTGGTGGTGATGGTCCAGGTGAGGATGATGGTGTATGAGGTGTAACTCTCTCTAGTGTGGTCTCGCGGCATCTGAGAGGTAAAACTGGAGTATAATCAGAGAAATGACCAATAGCAGTTGTCACAACCCACAATTTCAGGTCATTTCCCAAACCTCGACATTTCACTATTCACCCGTTACTATTCATCATTTACTATTCATCGATCACTATTCATCATTTTACTATTCATCGTTTTTGGAGTCAATTTGAGATTCCGAGACGCGTTCAGAAAATTTACTATTCACATGACACTATTCATTCCCGGAGGGAAAGTACTATTCATGCATATCATTCAATTCATCGTAAACGGGGTTTACGGGTATTCATGTTCGCGTAACCGGTTTGGTTTAGATGCGAATTCATGCATTATTAGCAGGGACACTTCATACGGACTAGAAATAGTCCACATATCATCACAATAACATTTGCATACTATTCCACTCGTAGGATTTTCAAATCTACATTTTTAGTACGTTTAACGCTTTACGTAAGTTTATTTTTTTTAACTAAACGTTAACACGCGATCACTAAATGTGACTAACACGTCTGACACTCCCCACAATGATCCTAATACATTTTCATACTCATTATAATGATATAAAAATTATATTATTAATTTACCCGGTGTTTTGAGAATTTTACCGTATTTACCGGTATACGATTAAACTTCCGTCGGTTTTCGATATTTCAACACGACAATTATTTTAACACCCGATTCTCATCAGGAATGTAATTTTATAATTTTTACAACATTGTTATATTCTATTTGGTACCGTTAAATTTTATTTCTAGCAAACTCGGTACCCGGTATTCACTAAAACTACTAAATATATACAATATAACATGCATTATACATCTAAATCTTCAAAATCTTCCAACCAAATCCCCTTTTTCATCCAAATCAGCCCCCCCCCCATACCAATCCCTTACACCATTTTGAAATCTTTCACTAACTCATTAATACTAGTACCTTTGTCCATTTTTATTTCCAAACAAATATTATAATACCAAGACTCTTTGAAATACTTCATTTGTCAAAAAGTAATATATCATCTCTTTCTCTCCTCTCCATGGCCGGCCATCACAAGAACAACAACAAGATCCATTGATTTTTCAAGATCAAGTTATATTCAAGTATATTTAGTACTCCTTTTTAGGGTTTTGAAATAAAAACCCAAGGTTTTATAGGTTTTCATCTCCATAAGCTCACTAATCTTTCAAGTAAGTTGTCAAAACTCATTTTCATAATTTCACCAAGTTCTCATGTTATTCATTTGATTTTATACAAGATCTACATGCATGTGTTAGTTTATACCACTCCATTTACACTTTTTATAACTTTTGAGCCCTAGATGTTAGAATGAGTAGATCCTTGTTAGATTATCATGGTGGATGATGTTTAGGAACCCATGACACCCTAAGAAGGTGTATGGTAGGTTATGGGATGATTGGTTGTTGTAGGAATGATTTTTGGACATGTTGTTAACTAGGAAAATGGATTTTTACACTTGTACATAACCTACTGTCCTAAAAATGAAAACGTGGTGAACTCAGTAACTTTTGAGTAATTTTTGGCCAAATATTTAGAAAATACTTTCCGAGACGAAACTATGGCCGAAAACGGGGACAAAAACGGACTTATAACGAAGGAGTTATGATTTTTATATGTTTAACGATAAAAATTGTTTTCCGGAAAATGTGTTTGCTGATGGGAATTATTCATTGGGTCATTTTAGGCGTTTGGCGAAACCTAGGTGACCCGGGTCTCTAAAAACATGTTAGTATTTGTTTACACGAAAGTGTGGATATAAAGAACGTAGAAAACGGACGTATAACGAAAATAAAAGCCACGTTTTAAACTTGATATATACTTATTGTTTTGACAGCTTTTAACATAGAGTATATATATTTCGTACTAAGTATAGTTTTCATGCAACTAAACTTGAAGGGCCGTTTTTCATAACCATAGAGTTCCGTGTCATCACAAGTCACTAACCCGACAACGTAATGGTTTTCAAGGTCTCCTAACGTCGACACACGTGCCTACACTTTATATATATAAATATAAGTTACTTGACTAGTTTTGCGTACTAACTTGAGTACATATTTTACCAAGTGTTACCAACATTGAATTTCGACGACAACTTATATTTTCAAAGTACGAGTGGTATAGGTAACATGTACATGTTCATGCATCATTTCATTTCATAATCTCATGTAGTATACATACATTCATTATTAGGTTGCGGCTAGTTGTTCGTGCCTAGTATTGTCAAGTGTTTCCATTGTTCGGTTCCGATCATTTCATAAGTAATCCGAGTACTTACATCATCACTTGAGGTGAGTTTTCATAGCCCCGTTTTTACATTTATTAATGTTTTCAAATCCCACGGGGGAGAATACATTGCAATCATTTTTATATACGAACCAAGGTATCAAATTCATTGTACAATAGGTTAAGTTACCTCATATGCCAATTGCAAGTCCCCTATTATCATGGACCGTTAATTATATATAAGCGAGGGTGAGTGGATAGATCTATTGAGGGTGACGCCTCCATCCGTGTTGGTCATACCAACGTCCGTTAGCGGATGCATTTCATTTTATCATACTTAGAGTGTCGGCATAACACTCTCTTGAGGGGCATCTCATTTGGTCTAGTTTCGGGGTCATGAGCTTAAGGCTATTGTACTTCATTTTTACGTGACTTATGTCATACAGATTATACTTGTGGTTTCGTATAACAACTGTTTATAAACCTATGATTTCTCACCAACTTTATGTTGACCGTTTTAAGCAATGTATTTTCAGGTAATTAGCATCATCATGGACATGCATATGGATCATCATTTTGAAGTCGCGGCGTCGACTTGCATCACGGTTTTTCATGCACTTATGTATCGTTTGATCAAACTTGTACTTGTTTTCAAAACTTGCAACTTACATTGGGACCTATGTTTGTAAACTCTGATTTTTATTTATGATCAAACGTGTATTTTCTAAACGACACTTTAGGTCGTTCAATATAATCTTGTGATGGGATGCCATGAAAGTTACACCCGGGTATTCAAATCCGCTGCCCATAACAGGTAAATTCAGGGTGTGACAGCAGTGGGAGCAACTGATGGAGGTAAAGGTGCATGAGCAGCATTAGATGTAGCTAATGATAGTCGTGGTAGTCTCACCCTCTTCCGCGTATTCTGGCGGGTCTTAGTACGGTGGACTGATAAAGACTGTCCTGGCTGGATAGTAGTAGTAGGAGGTGATGGAACTGGAGTAGTGGGTACAACCGATAGTGATGGAATAGGAGATGCAGGTGGAGTAGGTGCAACTTCACTCTCCTCAAATGGTTAAGTCTCAACGTCAGATGCTATGAGTGATGTGTCTAGTGTAGAGTCAACTGATGTTAAAACTACAGTAGGGAGTGACGAGGTATCCCCTATGTCAGGGTTTGAGGTAAGGATGATGGGATGGGTATCTGAAGACATCTCTATGACAATCGACAAGAAATGGAAGTAAATAACTCATATAATGCATGCATGAACCGCATGCATAGTGAATATGCACTTATGATGAAATGATGAGATGCTATGATGATGTGGTTATAGTCTAGGGTCCATGATACAACCTAGTTCGCTATAACCTTAGCTCTGATGCCAATCTGTCACACCCTGAATTTACCTGATTGGCAGTGGAATGGAATACCTGGGTGTAACGTTCATGGCATCTCACACACTGGTTATATTGAACGACCTAAAGTGTCGTTTGATAATACATCGTTTGATCATTAAAAACATTCATAGTTTACAAAATAGGTCCCAAAATGGTGTTGCAAGTTTATGAAAACAAAGTTCAACATGATCAAACGTTACATAAGTGCATGGAAATAAAGGTGAGACGCGTCGACTCTGCGATTCCAAGGATGTCCAAAATGCATGCCATCATGATGTCTTAATTACCTGAAAATACATTGCTAAAAACGGTCAACAATAATGTTGGTGAGAAATCATAGGTTTATGAAAAATAAATGTTATACGGTAACCTCAAGTATAATGTGCAAGACATAAGTCTCATGAAAAATCGTACAATAGACCTTAAGCTCATGACCCCGAAGCTAGACTGATGAAAATGCCCCTCCAGAGTGTTTTGCCAGGCACTCTGATGATGTTAGAAATGAAATGCATCCGTTATGACGGTTGGTATAACCAACACGGATGGAGGCGTCACCCTCAATAGATCTATCCACTCACTCTCGCTTACACATAATTAACGGTTCATGATAATGAATAGGGGACCTTAACAAGGCAATGCGGTAACTTAAGCAATGTACATGAATTTGATACTTAGGCCCGTATGGAAAAATGGTGCAATGTATTCTCCCCCGTGGGATTTGAAAACAATAAAAGAATGTAGACGGGGCTATGAAAACTCACCTGAAGCCAATTAATACAATACGGGAGAGTGTGCACGGAAATCGAGGCGTGATAAGTCTAACCGCAACCTAAATTAATAATATGTCTTAGGTCGTGCAAATATGACATGTATGCATTTTTATAAAATAGTATATCACCCGTACATGTTTGCAATAAAGTTTAGTGAATACAATGTAGTTACGTTAATGTTTCCCTTTCATATTTAAAGTATACTTTAAGTGACGTAACTAGTTTACCTCGTACTTAAGTTTTAGTCGTCTCGTTAATAAGTACATTGAAAAGTTTCCGACTCGACTAATAAGTATATATACAATGCTACAACATTCGTCAAGGACTTTTTGGCTTGTTTGGTCCTTAAAGTGCTCAAAATAACATTTTTAATAATTCTAACAGCACTATATTTCTTATTAGAAAAAGCTGTCAAAACTTATATAGTGTACATTTCGTCTAAATCTTTAACGAGTCGTATCTCTTTCGTTATAACTCCGTTTTAAATGTTCTACCTATCCCCACGAAGGTATTTAAGTATACTGTCGTATTTGTAAGTCCCCGTTACCTGGTTTTCTCATTTAAAGTCCAGTTTTACCTCGTAAAAAGTGCCAACAGCAAGGTATTTTCAGGAAAATAATTTTAGTTGTCTAAACTTATACTATCGTAACTTATTCGTTTTAAACCTGTTTTTATCCGTTCAAGCGATCACGTTTTCGTTATAAAGTCTATATTCTATTGTTTTTGCCAAATGAAATAAAAGTTTATCCCATTTTTCTGTTTTAAACTGTTTCGAACAGCTCTATATGTACATGTCTCAAAATCACATTTTCCTACTTTCCAACACTTAAATCAACTCAATTACAACTTCAAAACTACCCTAATCCCTTTCGCCAACTCTTCAACAATATCAATAGTGACGTATAAAAATTTTAAAGAAAGATAAGAGCTCAAGAAATCATAAACCAAATATTGAACATGTCTAAATAGTTATAAAACACTTACTAGTTTAATTATATAAACTTAGTTTTTGTTAATTAACCAAGTGTGATAATGAAACTTTTATCTACATGATAATATTAAGAACATAACCTTGTTAAATATTTATTAACTTGTTGATAAACATAAAAATCCACAAACATGTAAATGGTGATATATTTTGCATGTAAGTAGTGAAATAATCATGTATAAACTTGAAGAATGCATAAGTAATGTGTATAAGAAAAAAATGATGACAATAGTCATGTGGCTTACTTGAAAATAATAAGACGAGGAGATGAGTAGGAACATAATATAACGCAAAGTGTACACCAAATATGCTTCCAAAAATCACTAGTATATAACCCTTTAAAACCTTTATCAGTAGATCAAAGAACAAAAAAAATGTTGATGTTGTCTTGGTCTTGGTTGTATTTCGGTAACACAAAGAAAAAAGTAAGGAGAATTGTGTCAATTTGTTTTATGGTCACAAGAGAAAGTTGTAAATATATATAACATAACTAGCTTAGTAAGAAAGTTTTACCAACAAGATCCACAAATTCAGGAACCACTAGGGTAGGGGTGTGGGTCTTGGTAAGAAAAATCAAGAGTTGGTGATATGTTTGACAAGTTACTAGATTGTGTAAGAAAGAAAGTCTTAGTTATTAAAATGTTTTGGTATTAAATTAGCTAGTAATAAGTAGGGGAATAAAAGGAGATGGTTAAATGGTAGGATAAAGTGTATGTAATGTGTAAAAATTTTGTAAATGTATTTTGTATAAGTATTGGGTATTTAAAATAGGTATCGTTTAATTATTAGGTAAGTAAAGTGAATATATATAGTTTAAGTGTATATATTTAAAAAGGATTGAACATGTGAAAGTAAATCACCTTTTGAATTTTTGGAGTAGTTCACCAAGTATAAGAATGTGTTAAAATAATTATTGGGATTAATGGGTACAGTGTGCATGCATACAAATTGTGAGAAGCGTTTATTAAATTGATAATTGTGAGTAAATAAAGGTACAACCGTCTTAATAATTAAATTACGAATCTGAGTAGTGACAATGTAATGTGATGTCGTAGACTAAATATAGTCTAAAGTCGTAGTGCACAAGGAAATTATTCCTAGTCTTACGTTTATTAAATAAAAGGTTATACGTAAATCGTTCTCAGGTAAACGTCAAAATAAATAGTTTGAGTTCAGCAAATAGTATTGACCTGTAAAATATCGGGTAAATTAATAATATAATTTTTATATCATTATAATGAGTATGAAAATATGTTAGGATCATAGTCGGGAGAGTCGGGTATATGTTAGTAGTAAAACTGAGTGGTAACGCTAATTAAATATTTAAACATACGTTAATGAAAATCACACAAACCCGTGCATGACCTAATATACGGATGATGTTGCTGATGATATGTAGACTACTCTAGTCTATATGATGTGTCCTTACTGATGATGCATGATTTCGCAGCTAAACCACACTGGTTACGCGAATTTGAATACCCGTAAACTAGGCTTACGAGAAGATGCATGATGATCATGAATAGTGTTTTCCTTCCGGGAATGAATAGTGTCACGTGAATAGTAAAATTTTTGAACACTTCTCAAAGTCTCAAACTGACTCCGAAAACGATGAATAGTGAAATGATGAATAGTGATCGATGAATAGTAAATATTGAACAGTACTCGTGAATAGTAAATTGTCGAGGTTTGGGAAATGACCTGAAATTGTGATTTGTGACAGACAACTAGGCAATATTGCTTCCTATTCAGACTATTTACATAAACAGGTCCAAATAAATCCATATGAAGCAAATGTAAAGGCTTGGTTATGGTATTCACAACTTTGGACTTTAAAGACACTCTGTGTTGTTTACCCTTTTGACAGGCAACACAGGTTTCAAGATTTTCAAAAACTTTTGAAGGTAATCCTCTCACAAGATTGCCTTTAACCAATTTATTCATAGTTTTGAAATTCAAATGTCCAAGTCTTTTGTACCATAATTTGGATTCATCAATAGTGGCCTTTGCAAGAAGACAAGTTAAAGCTCTTTTGGGAACTATGTTCTTTATATGATCATTGTATATGTTATCAGATCTAGGGACTCTTAGTAGCACAAATTTGTCATCTGGCAACTTAAAGTCAGGAGAAACGATAAGACATTTAGTATCAGTAAAAAGAACAAAATTCCTTTTGTCACACATCTGTGAGACACTAAAGAGATTAAACATAAGTCCATCCACAAGGAACACTCTTTCAAAATCCAAATTTCCTGTTTTGATTGTACCAGTACCTATAATCTTTCCACCTTTGACATCATTACCAAAGGCAACATATCCACCATTTTCCATTGGCTCAAAATCTTCAAGTTGGGATATGTCTCCAGTCATATGTCCAGAGCATCCACTATCAACAATTCCTTTATCTTTTAGATCATCTTGGAGATTGCCCTGCACATGAAAAGTAGAGAAATCAGTTTCTCTTTTTGACCAAAGCCATCACTTACTTGGATCTGCCTTGTGCATCAACATAATTATATTTAGTGAGGTCCATTGATGCACTGCTGTTGTTGGAAGCTTTAGATAAAACATTTGATTTTGGTTTCCAACTCCAGCAAGCTGAGGCCTTTACAGCATTAAAATGATTTCCAACAACTATGTCTGTTATGACTTTTGGAGCAGCAGTAGTGTCTTTTGCCTTAGCAGCAGAGTCTACTTTTGGACTAGCAGTAGGACCAGTTGTTTTATTATGAAAAGGCCTGTTTGTTTGAGTAGTTACAATGGATCTAGTAATACCAGATCTCAATAAAACTGCTCTTGGAACCATTTGTCTTTTAGAGGGAGAGTGAGTCCTTTTTGAAAAGTTTTAATGATTCACTCTTGTATGTTGGTTCCAAACAGGTTTTTGGTAGTCCTTACAGTTTGCAATAAGATGTTCAAAACTACCACACTTATAACATGCCTTCTTTCTCAATTGAAATTCATTACCTAATTTATGTGAAACTAGGTTGTTGAAGTTCCTTTGATTACCCCTAGGCTTGTTATTAAACCTTTTCATATGATGTCTAGGTACCTCATTATACTCAACAAACTTTTTAGACATATTATGACCTAGCACAGGTTTCAAAACTTAACCTGTTTAACTCTAGACTCATCAACTTTAGGAATTTCTTCCTGTTTAACCTTTAGTGTTGGTTCAGTTTGTTCATCCTCACTATCTGACACCCAATCTTCAATAATTGGTTCACCAGAAAACTTTTTATTATCAACCCTAGTTGTTTGAATAGGCACATTACTGGTTTCTTCACTAGGTTTGATGTCTTCAGTTATACTAATGAAGGATAACTCCTTGCCTGGTGGTGCAAAGGCACTTTTCATTGGTGAAGCTACTTCATTGTATCCTATGCCACTACCTTTTCACATTAATTGACCCTGAATAGTATGATCTATGGCGGTTGAAGCAAACTTTTGTTTTTCAACTCTTACAATATGTTTATCTTTATCTGCAAGAGCTTCATCTCTAGCCTTTCAATCATGTATATTGATCCTTTTTAACAAAAAGCTCGCCATCCTGTATATTGATCCTATCAACATATTCAAACTCACACTCTTTAAGATATACAAGTCTTCTTTCTACATTTTGAATTCCTACTTTATAACCTAAGTTATGAAGTTTTAGGGATTCTGATGCGTGGGTTTTGCAACCTTTCCACTTAGATTTTACCTCTCAAGGGATCTTGAGAAGCTTACAACCCCCACAAGGCAGTGTACCTGACCGATTTAGTATAGTGTAGTGGCAAGTACCGGGGGATTGATCGTTCTCTCGGGGAATAGTGTCATTAGGCTTGAAAAGCTACTCTAATTAGGTCTAAGGGTTGAGGGATGATTCTTTTTGTATTTTTATATTTTATGGAAAGCAAGTAAAAATCTCGGGTTATAGAGGAGTGGGCGGAATTAGTTGCTAGTCAACTAACCCAATAAACTACTTTTGCAAATAAAATTAAATAACAAGAAAATTAAAATGGTTGTGAAACTTATATGTGAGAAATATGTGTTTAATTAGATTTCCTTACTCCCTAGCTATCTTTTATATGTTAATTGGTTTGTTGTAATTATGTGGATGACGGGTTGTATTCCTTTAAACCATTCGTAGGGCCGTGTACGATCTTCCCTAACTCTATAAGCTCTTACTTTACTCCTATGTCGAGCCGACTTAAAGCTCCTAACATGGGATCACTAGAATTCGCTCATGCATTAAATACAACCAAATAATCGTTGTACACATCCGATTCATGTTTCTTAAGACGTTCAAGCAAGTTACCATATAGGAGGTTAGCCAGTTTTCTTAAGCCTAACATCGACTTTACCCAACCACAATAATCATAAACAAACCAACAACATATAATCAATAGCTAGGTTTCATTAGATCTAAGCAAACACAATAAAGACCTAGCCTAGCATGTTAATTGAAAGACAAGCATAAGATATAATCACACAATACATAGACATATTGAATGATTTGGAAGAGACTTATCTTCAATTAAGCATCCAAGTTTCAAGGGTGGAAAACCCTCAAAAATGTAGTAGAAAAACGAGCTAGGATTTTGTTCCCAAAGTTGCACACTAATGAATGAAAATTAGAAAACTATATATAGATTTTTACATTGTGACGGCGTCACCTTTTGGGTCATGACGCCGTCACCTTGCTGACAAACTAAAATTCGGATTTCTCAGATCCACTCTTGACGCCGTCCCCTTGTAAATCCTTCTGGGCCGTCTCCCTTTACCACATAACGTGACGGCCTAGGCGTCACAAAGCGTGACGTTGTCACTCTTTAATTCTTCAAAACTTTATGGGGCGTCTGATGTAAAAATCATCCTTGGTATTGTCAAAGCGTGACGCCGTGACACTATGGAACGTGACGCCGTCAGGTACTGTTTCAGCATATTTTGAGACTTTGTCGTTTTCTTCACTTTTATGCTCCAAAAACGTCCAAAATGCTTCCTTTTCCAGAATTCCTCTCCAAAGTACCTAAAATTACAAAAGGAACGATTTAGGGAAATATTTGATCAAATAATTACGGATTAGGGCTTAAATGACCCCCTAAAAGCGTAACACTTTTCGCTTCATCAGATTCAATTTCCTGTCTAAGACTTTCATTCCTAGATTTAAGTTCTTCTATAGTGTCTACACAAGATTGAAAAGAACAAGTAGAATCATTAGACTCATTGGATACCTCAGAGTCAGAACCAGATGATGTAGAAGCATAGGCCATAAGAGCAAAATTATGCCCTTGAGTCTTTACTTCAGCAATGAAAGCTTGGTTTGGTTCTTCTGCAGCCATGTCACTCCAATCATATTCACCTAACCCATCACAAGACACCAAAGCAGTAGAGGGTTTTGACTCATCTTCAGTCTTCTTGGGAGTCTCTACATTCTTCTTTGGAGCTCTGCATTCCCTGGCAAAGTGCCCCTTTCTGTTACAGTTGTAGCACTCCATCATTGATTTGTCAAATCCCATATTACCCCGAGGCTTATACTTGAGCTGTTTTCCAGTCCTCTTTAAGAACTTTCTTGCTCTCAAGGTTAACATAGCCATTTGCCACTTCAAATCAATCTCTTCAAGAGCATCAGGATCAATATGATCAGCATCCTGATTTAGAACTTGAGTACCTGTAGTAAGATCAGCCAAGAATGCACAAATAGCAGCATCACTCATAGTATCACTGTTGTTTGAACCAGCAGCAGAGTTGCTAGTGCTAGCAGCAGAGACACCATAAGCAGCAGAGTGAGTGTCTGAAGAGTTAGAAGTTTTAGAGGACACAAAAGCTATATTTTGAGCAGCAGAGGTTGAAGTACATGAACTAGATGAGACATTCGTCTCAGATTCATATACTTTCAAGTTGTTGTAGAGATTATCCAAGCTCATTGTTTCAAAATCAGCTTTGTTTCTCCACACAACAGTATGCATGCTCCATTCTGGTGCAAGGCTTCTGAGAAACTTGAGATTGATGTCTTCTTCAGGAACTGTGTAGCCCACAAGCTTCAGATGGCTTATAAGCTTTTGAAGCCTGTTATAGGTACCATCAAGGTTTTCTCCACTCAAAGCAGTGAAGTTTTCAAACTGATGCTTTAAGACATTCTTCCTTGACTTTCTAGTAGCAGCATTGCCACCAAATCTTGTGTCAACAGCATCCATAAGGTCCTTGGCAGTTTCACAGCCTTCAAAGTCCAACTTATACTCATTAGGTATTCCCATCATGAGAATACTGTGAGTCTTAATCTCCAGCTTCCTCTGATCTTCATCATCCTTGCTTTTGATGGGCACCTCCTTCCCATCAACAATCATTGGGAATTTGACTCCATTCAAGACAACATTCCACATCTTGTAGTCGATCATGCGCATGTATTGCTTGATTCTCATCTTCCAAAGCTCATATTCTCCTTGCTTGAGCATTGGCACCTTTGAGGCAGTAACCATATGTGTGTCATCACCCATGACTTCAGTTGAGGTTATGAACAGAATTTGAGAGTACTTGAGTTCTTCTTGATCACAGCTTCTAGATCACAAGCTCTGATACCACTTGTTGATCCCAGTTGAGCAGTAGATCTTATATAGAAGCTGACTTAATTGTAATAAACTTAAACAATACGCGAAATATACTGTTTAACTTAAGATGAACACAAAAACAATTGTTTCACAGTTTAACACTTCAATGTATTAAATACGAGCACTCTATCAATGCTAGGGTTTACAACCTTGAAGTGATTCGACTTTTTAACAGACACGTCCATATTCTAACCCTAGGGATCTTCTTTTATAGACAAGGAACCCTACATAGTTTTACAATAACTTCTTACACAAACAAAGATAATCTAAACATATAGAATATTTAAAAAATCTTTACTATAATTACAAGACAAGTTTCTATTCATATCTCTAAGCAGCAGAGTCTTGCAATCCTTCTAGCAGCACTTTCCAGCTTAGCAGCAGTCTGTTTACACTAGCAGCAGATTCAGCATACAGCAACAGATTGACACTTACACACATTCTCAGAAGTAGAATCCTAAAACCTAACACAGCGTGTCAGAGTTCTTGAACCTTTTGAGCCCGAACCATTCATGGAAAAGTTCAAGTATTGCCCAGATGGTCATACTTTCCTCTGCACGGCTCGGAAACGAGTCCGTCGATCACTTGCCTTTTTACCACCACCAGTTTCCACATCTATATCACTACCTACCATCTTCTACACCCAGACCACCACCGTTTCACTATCATCCCCCACTCCATCTCCTATTTCTTCACTCTTTCGTGCTCAGAGAGTTCCGTTGCCCTCTCGTAAGAGAGCACGCTACTTAATTCCTTCATCATCCGACTCAGACTTTTCCGATTTGTCTTTGTCACCCCCAGCCTTATTAGCACCATCAGTCCTCGTACTCTCACTACCATCTTCAGTCACCTTCCACCCCAAACCTTTTACAAAATTGATGAATCAAGGTTAAATCACTAGCCGTACTAGGAATGACTCCCCATAGTACCTAAGAGGAAAACCTTCTAATGGAAGTAAGCAATGAAGGAACCAATGAGCCTTTATCGAGGTCTAGAAAACACACATGATGTGGCGAAACGTGCTACGCTTTTAGGGGGTCATTTAATCCCTAATCCGTAATTATTTGATCAAATATTGCCTTAAATCATTCCTTTTGTCATTTTAGGTACTCCGAAGAGGAAATCTAGAAAAGGAAGCATTTTGGACGTTTTTGGAGCATTAAAGTGAAGAAAACGACAAAGTCTCAAAACCAAGCTGAAAATAGTACCTGACGGCGTCACTCTTTACGAGGTGACGGCGTCACGCTTTGACAAAGAGGTGGATGATTTTTACACTAGACGCCCCAGAAAGATTTTGGAAGAATTACACGTGACGGCGTCACGTGTAAATGGGAGTAGGCCGTCACGTTATAGCCTAAAGGGAGACGGCCCATAGACATTTAAAGGGGGACGGCGTCAAGAGTAGAT
>LBNU01004896.1:9163-20631 GCA_014162995.1 Artemisia annua
TTCATTTTGAACCGGTTTTTTTCATGGATCTGCTTGTGCACTCGATGATTCTTCCATTTTTGTGTTTTATTGATGATTTGAACGGTTAAAATCGGTTGATTTTGAGTGTTTGTTGCAGTTTTTTAATGGAGGTTAGAGAGAGAAAGTGAGATTTTTTTATACAGATTTTTGATGAAAGTGAGAGGTGTAGGGGTGGGGTTGGTGGGGTAAGTTTTGTGAATTGACAGAAGTGGTCCCTCCGTGTTTTTTATTCTTAAATCATGTTTTTTTATCCGACGGTCAGGATTGATCCATTAGTATGTGGGAGTTTTTGGGTTTGCAAAATAAAACGCCTCTTTAATACTAATGTTGAAATATTATATGCAAATGCTGAAATAATTATTAATGTCTTATTGATTCTTATATTTTTGCATGAAATCCCGTTGGTAGTGATGTAACAAAGATATTAAACACAAATGGGTATCGCGTAGTAAACGGGGAAAAGGTTGCCCTGATAAATCCCGTCGATCACCAGGCGGCTTTGATGTTAAATTTACTTATCGGGTTCGCGGATGGGGAGCCCACCCTGTTGCCGCACCTACTCTCGATTGTAACCATTAGCTATAACCATTTGATCGACATGGCACCACATCGTGAAGTGCTGTTAGGCTTAAAATATGCTCGTAGTGATACGAACTATAAAATATGTTTGAACTAAAATATCTCATTCCGATTATAAATAAATATATAAAGTTAAGATATAATCAACAAGGAATCTTTAAGAAAATAATGATATGAAACCTAGTATTATTTTATGTTATCAACAACTAGTTATAATGCCCGCGCACGCGCGGGTTTTTTTTTTTTTTTTTTTTAAATTTTTTGAAATAATTATTTAAAGATTTTAATCTTAATTGCATCGTAATTATATTTTTTGTATTTATCTTCTACTTGTGTTGTGGATAAATATAAAATATTAGCTAATAAGAAAATAATTTTTTTTAAATGTCTTATCTATATTTTTTGTATTTATCTTTTACTTGTGTTATGGATAAATATAAAATGTTACCTAATAAGAAAATAATTTTTTTTTAAATAAAATTATTACTAAATAAGGTATGGTTCCATTTTTTTAAAATGAAAAATTCCCAATAAGGGTTTTGTTTTATTATATAAAAGATTTACTCAAGATTACGACATATGGAGGGTTTTATCATAACCAAATTACCAGAGTGGACCAAGACTGTGTTCATTTTACAAAAATGAACCAAAATTTGATGTGTTACGAAAATGGACCGCCTTTGGCTAAAGCGACAGCACAAGCATGTTTGTTGGAGATTGTGCCCAAATAAATCCAAAATCACTGATAATACTTTTACCATGAAAAAAAGCAAACAACTCATATATTTAACACATCTCTCAACACCACCCTCCCTCTTTAACTGTTTAATAAGTATTTAACTGTTTCGGTCTTCATTTTTAATTTTTTTATCATCATCTTTAATCTTCATTTCCATGCTTAAAGATGTTGTCACACAACCACTTTATCTAACCACCTCAAACACACACCACAGGAACATCACACCACCTCGCCCACAATCCTTCACTACCACCACCTCGCCCACCACCTCGCTCACAACCCTTCACTACCACCACCTCGCCCACCACCTCGCCCACAGCCTCGCATGTAGCATTTATACTTTTCAATCGCCTATAACATCGCCTAGAAAAATGGGAGACACGTGTAGGGTTCAAAAGTTGTCATGAATTGAATCTAACGGATCATATGGCAAAAGTTCATTTTCGTAAAAAATGTGGGCGAGGTTTATTTTCGTAAATGGATACTTGTTATGGTTCATTTAAGTAATTTACTCNCACCTCGCCTCAGCCTCGCCTAGCACCTCGCCTAGGATCTTGCCTACGACCTATCCCCACCTCCACCTCGCCTGAGCCTCGCCTAGGACCTCGCCCGTCACCTCACATCGCCCACCACCTCGCCCACAGCCTCGCTCACAACCCTTCACTACCACCACCTCGCCCACCACCTCGCCCACAGCCTCGCATGTAGCATTTATACTTTTCAATCGCCTATAACATCGCCTAGAAAAATGGGAGACACGTGTAGGGTTCAAAAGTTGTCATGAATTGAATCTAACGGATCATATGGCAAAAGTTCATTTTCGTAAAAAATGTGGGCGAGGTTTATTTTCGTAAATGGATACTTGTTATGGTTCATTTAAGTAATTTACTCATTTATCATTCATGTGTCGATAAAAGTTATAATATTATTGCGAGATTACGACATATTCGAGATTATCAGTTACATAAATTTTGATTACTCTCGATCCATGATTTGGCTAGTTTCCTTTTCATGTTGACGTTTTTTGGATTTTACATACTAGATAGTTTGTATACTACATGGATCCTTGTTCAGTTTTTAAATTTAACTTCAACCGTACAAATGAACAGAGATGAAAGCTTAAATGAACGAATTTTATTGTTCATGTTCGTTTATTTAAAATAAAGGCAGAATTGCATATATATCTCTCCCAAAGTGAATAATTGCATATATATATCCTTTGTACAAGTTTTTGATGCACATAGTACAATGGTTTTTATGCATGTTTTGGATATATATGTAATTATGCATTTTCGGAAGAATATATATGCAAAAACCTCTTTAATAAAATGAAAGTAAAATGTTGTTCACTTACGTTCAGTTTGTTTGAAGGCTTAATTTTGATTATCATTTTACGCTTCCAAAGGCGTACAAGTAGTGAAGTAGACAAGGTCTAAAGCGCCCATAATAATTAGACACCAATTTTTCGTGTAATAGTGTTACCAACTTATATGTGATTGTAGATTAACTTTTTCATAAATACGAGTTTGATTATATACGAGTATGCAGTGACAAAGCCAGGATTTAACATGTGGGTGGGCCGAAAATAAAATTAGCATTTAACTAGGAAAGCATCGTTACTATATTTGAGTTCCAATTTTTTAATTTCGAACACATGGCTCCTACACAAAATGACATGCACACTAACTCAATATTGAAAAACAAGTGAGAAGAAAACGATAGTAAGTTAATAACCATAAATAAAATCAATAGTATTCGTCCATTTTCAAACAAATTATTGTACGTACAAGTAGAATTCCCAAGTCAACCAACCCGGAATGAATGATAAAAGGTGATACTCAATCTTAAAAATGTACTAAAGATGAAACAATATAAACATTTACATCTCAATTATAGTATTAGCTTTTACTGGCTTTGGAATTTGGGTTGGCCAAAGTATCATTTACTGGATCAATTTATATTAGTATAGAATCAATAGTTTCTAATAAAATTTTTGGGTGGGCCTTGGCCCAAGTCAACACATAGCTCCGTCCCTGCGAGTGTGAGTATATCTTATGACGACATCTAATATATGAATGCAGATTTCTGTTTATCAATATGTTTTTATACATATTTATTTTGTTTGGATGAAATTTAAAAACGTTTAACTAAACTTAAGTTAATTTTGACTTTTATTAATTAATAAAAATGCATAACTTTGCTACATAAGCAGAATAGTGCACTCCAATGACCTAATTGACTTTTTCAATTTTTTTTTCTCTTTTTTTTTTTATTTTTATTTTTTTTTTTACTTTTTAAAAATTTCTAATCATATAAGAGATTGTATCCATATAAAGATTTGTATATGGCCCATCTTGTATAACGCATAACAACAATCTAAAACGAAAATTACTCTGTATATTGCATCAAAGTCTAAGTAACGCGCTCCTAAAATCACAAGCCAAAATAAAATAACGACTTCATGGGAGTTACCATTGGAATGATTAATTGTATGGAATGACTAGAATAGTTTGGATACAATATAAATATGATACAATGAGTTAAGCCTCTCAATAACAATAAAATGGGCCTAGATAGATAATACTAAGTCACTAACAATAATAATCCACCACCAACCCCCGCAGTTGGAGTGAGGGAGGAGTGAACACCCAAATTGAAACGAAACTCATCAAACAATGCAGTATAATGGCCCTTAGTAAAAATGTCAACATATTGATAACGAGATGGAACATGAAGCACTCGAACATGTCTTGTAGCAACTAAATCACGAACAAAATGAATGTCAAACTCAATATGCTTCGTACGATGATGCTGAACAGGATTAAAGGACAAATACACCGCACTAACATTCACGCAACATACCAAAGTAGCAGAAAGCAAAGGCGTATGAAGAATGCGTAACAGGTTCCTCAATCAACAAACCTCAACAACCGCATTAGCCTCCCCACGATACTAAGCCTCAACATTAGATCGAGAAAGCATCACTTGACGCTTAAAAGACTAGGAGAGTAAGTTGATGCCAAGGAAAACACAATAACCAGAAGTCGATCTGCGGGTCGTAAGACAACCAGGCCTGTCTGCATCCAAGTATGCTACTAAAGACGTAATAGACGAGGTGTATAACTGTAATCATAATCCAAATAACCACGAACATACCACAAAATCCGCTCTAGAGCAGAAATATGAGGTTGTCTCGCTCACGCATATATAGACAAACCTGCTGCAAAACATGAGAGATGTCAGGATGAGCAAAAGTAAGACACTAAAGAGTACCCGCAAGATTCCGATATAAAGTTTGATCAGATACATGAATAGTAATTGCTTGGAACAGCGATTTTGTGTCATGCTTATAATCTTATTCAAACTTTAAAAGGATTTTAAGGTAATAGTTTCTTACAAAATATTGTAAATTGGTATGGGTTTGCATGTCAAAGATAATGATAAGTGGGTTTATGATCCTGCTCAAGATTGCAAAAATCATGAATCGGTAGTTAGGCGGTTGACCTCCTTGTAGCTTGTAATCGTCTAGGCGGGATTAATCAATGATTAATCGGATTGGCATTTTTGGCAAGTTTTGGGTATTTCCGACAAGATTTTCCTTAACAAAAAACATCTTGTAATAGATATAAACAGCGACTATAAGTGATTAAAATTGGTTTACGAAGAGTTTTGAGTATTTCCGGCAAAATTTGCAAGTTTCCGGCAAGTTTGATCGACGTTGACAGTGGTTGACCGATTTGTTATTACACAATCGGAAAAGTTGGTGGCACAATAACACCTAGGCAATGATTAATCGATCTTATAGGCCTTTTTTGAAACACTTATCTAACCATTGGGGTGTTTGTTTAAAAAGAAAAAAAAAAGTTAAACGTCAATAAACTTACCTTATAAATATTGATACTTGTTGTGAACAAGAATTGAAGGAATGAATATTCTTCTTATTGATCATTAACTATGAGATTTACAAAGAGTATATATAGACAAACATTAGGGCAAAAACCCTAATAGATAACATGGGCCGTGGGCCTATTATGGGTTATATGGACATCCACTAATAATTATCCATAACACTCCCTCTTGTCAGGAAAACCCAGTGGGACAAAACCATGACTAAGGACAAAAAGAGTGCAGCGCGTTTTATCTCCCTCTGATGACTACATCACTTGATATCTTGTAAATAGGTCAACGAAATCATCACTTGAACGAGAAGTGTCTTGTCGCCTTTGATGTAATGTTTCTTGAATATAGCAAGGTATGCTACATTATCTTCATGCAATAGCTGCTATCTTCTTTCCAGAATTTATGTATGGTTTGATGAAGTCGCCTTGATTGTTTGCTCTATCGAATGCCAGGAAAAATAGCCGCCACTTGTAACAATATATCCATGTTGAGATCGATCATGGTAAGTTAAACAGATATCCTGCATCTGCAAAACTAACTAAACTTGTTTTGACGGGTTAGTAAAATATAAACCCATATCCTTTGTACCTTGAAAATATTGAAATATTTGCTTTACCGTGGTTCAATTTGATCAACTATTATTCTCAAGAATTTTAAATCATGACACGTGTTCCATGCATTCTATAGTCCTTAAGGAATCTCAACATCAAACGAGCTCTTGTATTATTATGTTAGACGCATACTTATTTCTTATATTGCCAGACTTATACAATATTAAACTACATTATTGGATCCACCACATGTGAACATGCATCTCCATGATCATTTACAAGTCTTTGAGAAAATTTACGTGTGCCATCACTTGTACCTTATGCATAATTTCATTTCATTTTCTCATAAAGACCAATGCATATCCAATAATTCATATGTACGGACTTCAAGTCCCAGTAACCATGTCTCGTCACAAGAGACTTAATCTTTCATTAGCTCTTTGCGTGTTTTCTTCTTTTGGCCATTCAGTTATACATATGCACTTCCTGCATGTATGCTTTCATGATCCTCACCATGATTATAGCGCTATCTTATTTATTTACATAATCATTACCATATCGACGTCGATTCGTTACTTTTCGATTCCACACTTTACTAGACATTATATATCGTTTATTGAGATCTCATAGTTTTTTATGTACCCGGGGTTTTTTAATAACCTTCATGTCTAGTGTCTCTTGACTATTATGGGGTCTTTATTACCTCGATTCGACCATCTTGATTTTATTGCTCCATTTTATCTATTCATTCTAGGACTTTTTATTTGGAATCGATTTGTCTATCACGCTGCGGCCGTGCCATAGACTTACCACCATTCATTGGTTGTACTTTTGAGACATACATTTTAATTGGAGCATTAGCAGCATTTTTTATATGATCTAGTCACTTCTTTATGTCACAAACATGCTGGCAATTACTAGATCTGGAATATAAATTGTCCCTTTAACTTAACGTTCATATTGATTACTGTGAGGATCAACATTTATATCATTCATTCCATATTCCTTGCTGCTCATTCTCCCCCCTGAATGAATTATCCATTTCAACATCCCATTATTGTGCGTTGTGGTGAATTTACAAGAAACATATACCGCACATTTACAAAATTCTTATATGGAAAACATATGGTACGTGACCAAAACCATTCTAATAGGGAGGAGTCATTATAAATTGTTGGAAAGATGCGAATTTATATGTTATAACATGCCCCATAATCTAAAACTTTTTGTTCTCATAATTATTGGCTTTGCAATCAACTGAAGACGTTTTACAAACGTTTCAACAAAAGCAATTCGTGTATGAACACGAGCTACATAATGTTCAACACTTATTCCAATAATCGCCCAATACTTGGAAGTATTCACCACCATTTTCAATAATATAATTTTGGAAAGTGCTCGCATTTTATATGCCGAGCCACTAATCACGCTAAGTTTAAGTTGCGTCCTTTATGATCATTTTGACAATGCATCGATTTTAAAACTCAAAATGATCCAAATGGCGGATGTATAGGCCTACATACATCCCCTTTATGTTATTTCCAAAACTTTATCGGAAAAAAAATATTTACTTTAATCTGGTGATGATATATGTATAATTAACTTTCAATGAGAACAATCAAATGTATCTTTGAAGAAATTTACAGTTCTTCTATACATTTCGCATCATTATTGACCCGGGATGGTCTAACCGGTCATGTCAATTAATAAAATAATCCAGGCTCATAAACTCTAGTTTATGACCACATGTCCTTAGTTTACACTTTCTATATAAACATCAAATAATATGAAGATTTTAATATCACATTTCTCTAATCAAAATCTTATAAGCTCTTTTATGGCTTTCACATAGTTTAATATAATATTAAACTACCTTATAGCATTATCAAATAATAAAGCATGATTTATACTAAAGTATGCCATTCATCAATTAAGCAAGTATCTCACAAGCAAATAAAAGCACATGATATGATAAATCAAAACATACACTCCGTATCTAAAGTTAATAGCACAATTTGAGTTAACTAAGTAATCATACTCTCGTATTTAGATATTTTCATTGCACTTATGCGACATTGTTACACCAAATGATTCTTATACTTATAACTATAATGCTTATTTTTAATGACACATTTGTCTTTTAATAGTTCTCAGTTTCACTATTAAGTGGTATTAAGCAATGGATAAATAATAGTACTAAGATTATATATATTAACAGAATGCTATAATACATTGGCTAACACTTTGTTATATAATCACAGGTGAATGATACGAGAGACTTAAGATACTCTACCAGGGTGTTATACATAAATTAAAAAGAAAACATTGTGAAAGAAGTATTTTGCTCAAATCTAAATCCCGTGTTTCAGATATTAAAACATCAAATACATAACAGTATAGCATAAGTATACTTACCCTTTAAGTTTTTTAGGACTATGATGAGTCACAAAAATAAGATTATCTAGACATGTAATATTACATATTAAACGGAATTAGCCAATTTGGTACATGTATGTCAAGATGCTACACAATTTAAACCATACAAAGTTCACAAAAACAAACATGCTCACATAAAAGGAGATAATCAGTGAGAATATAAATGCATCGTCAAGACGTCAAAGATATAGAAAATGTACAACCAATAATTAGTCTTGAGAAATATCTAATTTTCCAATGCAATTTCTAATAAATACACATGATCTAATATATTCAACCAATTACAATTATGATAAACTTCGACATTATTTAATAAATCCCTACATTGATGTTTAGATCTCAGTTTACTTATTATGCAATTATGCAAATATATTACAACTCCTACAAGCATTCCACAATCATAATAAACACGTCAAGCCACAGTAAATCAATGAATTTAACAAAACATGAGCATCAAATTATAGATCTACGTACTCCATCATATCCATTTAAATTAAATCACATAAAAAATACAATAGTTAACATATCAACATAACTAAATACAGAACCACATAATCAATCATCATTTCATTAGTAAACATACATATCAATAGTATTAATAGTAAGGTTAAGCCACACAACAAACAATTCTGATCATATTTATTAGACAAACAATATTGATAAGTCACATGCTTATTGTAATGTATACAATCATATGCGAACAAAACAATTTATATAATACATGAATAAGAACAATAAGAAAGTTATAAATCTAAACTATAAAGGTATTAATTAGTCTATGCTTTATTCTTTACTATAACATAACAAAAAGCTAACAAGAATATATATATATATATATATATATATATATATATATATATATATATATATATATATATATATATATATATATATATATATATATATGTGTGTGTGTGTGTGTGTGTGTGTTACTGTGCCACATTAAAGATCACATAAGAATATCATATACATTAAAAGATCACATAAGATAACAAGAATATATGTACGTGACTAAGAAAACATAGATAAAAGTTTGAAGACGTACCGGTGGAAAACGAGACAAAAAACAAAAACAAACTTAAAAGCATAGAGCGTGCTGATAACGTGTTGTGAACAAGAATTGAAGGAATGAATATTCTTCTTATTAATCATTAACTATGAGATTTACAAAGAGTATATATAGACAAACATTAGGGCAAAAACCCTAGTAGCTAACATGGGCCGTGGGCCTATTATGGGTTATATGGACATCCACTAATAATTATCCATAATAATACTTATTTATTTTTATACACACTTTCAATCCCAATCTTATACACTCACTTTAACTTCTCAACTCAAACAAATGAATCCTGATCAATTTTTTACGGATACAGATGAGATAGACGAAGTTAATAGTTTAACCTTAGAGTTTTTAAAAGACATTGGTTTGCTTATTCATGCTTCCACTTTTTCAATCCCAAAAACCCCACGAGCTTCGGTAGATTGAGATCATACGGTTCTCATGATCGTCTAGTGGCGGCTTACTTTGGTGAAAACCAAATGTATGACATACGTACATTTTGTAAGCGGTTCCGAATGACTCGATCACTTTTCACAAGCATTGTTCGGGAAATGACTAATAATGTGCCGTATTTTCAACAAGGCGTTGATTGTACGGGAAAAGTTGGCATTTCATCGTTGATGAAATGTACACTTACAATTTATCAATTAGTTTATGACACCGTTCCTGTTGCTTTAGACGAATAACTGCAAATTGGTGATAAAAGGAAAGGTCATCACTCTTGAATTTTTTACGAAGGAGCAACATCATGAAGATAATCCCGTACGAGCACACAAGATGATGTGTTTCAAGTTATTAGAGATATGCACTGCCAGCAAACTCATTTAAGTCTTAAAGCCGATTTAGTGGAACACATTTGGCGTCAAACAAGTAAATACTAATTTTATTGTAATGTGTTTTTATTTTATTTGAATATTATGTAAATTTTTTTAATTTTTAATGAAATTTTAATTTAAAGTGTTTGATTTTAGAAAAAGAAGTTGATGGAACACTGAGTCTCGTCATGTGTTGGGTCAACATTGATATTAGTCTTTAGGCAAACAAGTTTATTTGTGACTGATAAAAAAAGAGTGACAAAATGGACATAATTAAGGGCCCATCATGTATACCATGTAGGGCTTGGCCTGTTGAGAAGGTTCGTGGTACAATCCTTAATTCCTTATATATAGTAACGAACAACAACAATTCTAATCGACAAATACTCTCTCGATATCGTATCATAACCTAATTTTACGTCCCCCTAAAATCACAACCCTAGCCGTCACTTCAATCGCCAAAACAAAACAATGGCTAGTGATTCGACTTCGTGGGAGTTACCCTACAAAGTCGCTAACATCAAAGATCGGATCCCATTCGTTCTTGATCTCGATGAGTTAAACTACCCTGCATGGCGTGTATGTTTTAAAACTCATTGCGTTGGCTATGATGTTCTTGGGCACATTGATGGCACTTCGGTCCCAGAAGGACCCAACGATAAAAATTGGGAGCAAATTGACGCTGTTGTCAAGTTGTGGATTTATAACTCAATCAGCGAGCCACTCCTAGTAAGGATCCTTGACTTCAAGAAAGATGTCCCTGCTAAAGATGTGTGGAAGAATATTGAAGATCACTTTTGTACTGTCAACAAACATGCACGAGCAATGCACCTTGTTAGCGACCTTCAAAACATGAAGATTGGGGACTTGTCAATTGAGGTTTATACTACAAAGATCAGACGTTTGGCGAATTTTCTTGCCTTCCTTGATGCACCAGTCTCTGACCAGAATCTAGTCATGTACTTGATCAACAGTTTAGGAGATAAGTACAAGCAAGTTGCGACAATCATCCGCCATCGAGAACCTCTCCCCACGTTTGATGAAGCATGTTCCATGCTTAGTCTTGAGGAATCCCGATTAAGCTGCGAACACCAAGAATGGAACCAACAAGATACGAATGGAAACCATTTGAACAACATGGAAAACAACCCACATCCCTTTTTATGGGACGAATCTCAACCTTCTCAGCCCAATTATTCAGACCAAGAGCTTACTTATCAACTCGGTCGTATAGATGTATGGTACGACCCATATTAGCCGAATATGCCTTCTAAATCAAGCATGCAAGGGGAAAAAAAGATTGGCTTATGGAGAAAGGGTTAATAAATTTGATGTTTACACTTTTTTTTTTTTTTTTTTTTTTT
>LBNU01004896.1:21078-34189 GCA_014162995.1 Artemisia annua
AAAGATAATTTAACTCTCGTCGCGATGGTGTATTTTTCGTAGCTTGAAGATTTACCGTTTGCAAAATATGTTTGTTTTAAAAAAAAGTGAAAAATAGTTTTTTATTAATTTTGATGAAAAATTGATGGCTAAGATTAGTTCATTCGATCTATGGCAAATATGAGATTTATATTAATCTTTTGTCTTGTGAGATATATTGTGAGATATGTGGTATAGAGTGTGAAAAATTGCCTTTAAAAAAATTGAATAAAGTAAAATTAAGCTTTTCCACACACACACACAAAAGCACCTATTATGAAAAAAAGATTGCAAGGACCTATTTTGCGAATGAAAAAAATCGAAATGAGCCTATTTTGCAAAAGAAACAAGTCACAAGAGACAATTTTGCTCAAAAATCACTTTTTAACCGATTTAGCTGCTTTACCGGTTATTCACGTATCATAATGGTACAAAAACGAAAGTTGATGTATCACACGAGTAGTATTTTTAGTACACATACCATAACGATACATTTGAAAAAGTACACGTCTATTATGTCTTAAACCCTATTATTTATTGATTTGCACAATTCACTGTACAAGCAGATAAAACAGTCTGTGAATTTAATACAACTACTTAAAGCAAAAAATGATGTGTCCTAATATAAAACAAAGTATGCAAAACAATTATCATTATTTATACAATCAAGTTTATATGTTTTTTTATAGCACAATACTCGCGCGATGCAGGAGTATCAAAGCGGAGAAAACAATTGTGATTGTTAAAGTTAGACAATAACAATGACACGACCTCGGTAGTTGTTGATGATGTCGTGAACACAAAAATGAAAATGTCATTTCTTTAACCCATGATCACGTAATGATTCCTTTCATTTCGTAGAGGTGAGTTCATTTATCAGGGATAACCATTTTTTTTTTACTAAATAAAAAATCTCTACTTTGATCTTTTCAAAACACATGAAAATTCAATATACTTCAATTTTTAAAAAAATAGTCATAATTTAGGTCTTTAATGTAAATTAGTAGTTTTCGATTATAATAGTAATTTTCATTCATATGTTTTACAATAAGGTTTTGTATTTAAGAAAATATTCCCATTAGTGATTTACTTATTGTGACTTGTTTAATTTTTTTGGCGGGTATTGAAAATTGTTTTGAAAGATGCTTGAGATGTGTTGTATTATGTGCATCACCTTCCTAGGTCTCACTAAGTTGCTTGTAGTTCGTGGCGTGCCTTCTCAGGTCTTGTCGGTGTTGTCTGTACGTCTCACCGGTATTGCTAGTAAAATAATTTTTTTCTTTTTCTATTAGTGAAAGGCTATAAGCAAATTCATGGCAGCTTAGTAGTCGAGTTTTTTTATGCATCCGTCTCTGGTGGGACCCACCCAAACTCACAGAGTCGCAACTGCCCTCCGTTTTTGGTTTTACAGCCCGTTGTTTATTTATTATGTGATCACGAGAATGGCCAAAGCTAATCAGCGTTACCTTACTGTAACCCGAATTACATAATTTATATACGGGTTAATTCTTTCAAAACGTACCATACTTGCCCAAAAAATCAGTTTTGAGTATCGACCTTTTTTTTTTCCTCATTGGTGTACTAAACTTCAAAATTTTGGCCTCTTTTACGCACTTTGGGACGATTTTGCCCCTCAAATCTTTGAAAATTCAGGGGCAAAAATGTCATAAAATTGTACGAAAATGCGTAAAAGAGGCAAAAAATGCAAGTTTAGTACCCCAATAAGGAAAAAAAAAAGGTCGATACTCAAAAGTGATTTTTTGGGCAAGTATGGTACGTTTTGGCATAATTAACCCTTTATATACATACTAGTATTCCTTTTCATTTAATTATATTGATTTTTAGCATTAAAAAAATTTCAAGCTCAAAATATATTACATTTATACTAGGAAATATGTTTAATGATTTTTAATTATATATAGATATATAAAAAAAAATCTATATATTTATGTGAATTCCGTTTTTGATTTGATTCGATCAGTTCTCATTTTGCCAAAACCATATTCAAACCAAAAACCGAATATTTAATTCGGTTTCAGTTTTGGCAAATTTGGTTTTTTTTTGGGTTCGGTTTCGATTTTGTGAAAACCCCTAAAACTAGTTGTTGCTCAACTCGATATTTTTGTTAACCGCTCACTAAGGCTATCGGTATCTCTACAAGAGATTAGAAAACCCCACGAATTTCGTACCATCTTCCAAAGGTATGGATGTAATATTTAAATATTAAAATAATAGTCCAAAATAACCTAAGCCGCCTGTTTAAGCTCACGAGCTAGCTTTGCATATAAATAATGCATGCGGAGTGTGTGTGTATACATCACATGCAGTAGTCATAGTAAACATTTGTATACACTTACTATCGATGCTTGCATAACAAAAAACACAACCTACTACTTGGCTAAACCATACAAGCATGGCATTGGCTGGTGACAACTGTACCAATACTGTAGCCCAGTTGTTCAAAACGTTTAATTTTGATCGTCATAAAGAATATGAATCTAAACTTCAGAGTAACTTGTCAAGATTATGCGACATGGCGTATGAAAAAGATGCCGACGACCAGTTCAGCGGACCTCTGGTGTGGATCGGGGTGTACATCGCAATAGGATCGGCTCTTTGCATCCTTAAATTAGTGGTGGCCGATTTGTTGTCTGATGCTAGTAGAGCACGTCAAATTCCCTATAAATGGTTCTCTCTTAATGCTGCTACTGTCACCGTGCTTGGCGTCGCAATGAAATTGCCCCTGGATATGACTGGCTCAATGCCAGGTTTACTAGATCAAACAACGAAGTTGGGAAGCTTGGTATTTATGTGCACAATGTTGGCTAATTTAATTCCTAATTTGGCCTCCATGGATGTCAAGACGCTTAAATCAAACTTAGTAGCTTTGGCCATTCTCGTGATCACCATAATTGTGAACATCTCAATTGAGATACACACTGGTGTAATTGGTGATAGAGTCTTTGATAAACTTAAAGGTTCAAAGTCGCCCAGTATCCAGTATATGATGTCCCGAAAAATGCCTTACGGCATGGATAATTATTTTGTAGATATGGCAATCGTCTATACTGTATGGCTGTTCTTTTTACTAATGGCATCGGTGTCTGCAGCTGTAGCCATTCCATCAATGAAGAAAGTTCTAGAATCCAAGTATCAAGTCAGAAGGAAAGCCTTAAGTGAGGAACCTACTACACTTGTGGAACTCGAACAGCATGTGACCAGATATTGGATCATGGCAAAAACTGGTAGCCCTCAACTTGTTTTGATTGCTAGTCCATTAATCGTTGCTTCTGGTGCAATTTGCATCGCTAGTACAATTACTTACGCGGAATTGATTAGAAGGCTTTTTCATTCCATGAAGAAGCCATTATCAGAGTATCTTGGATCAGATTATGAATGGTCGATGTTGTTCATTCTTATAACACAGGGTATTGGTATCATAGTAGGTGATTTTATTCTTATACTAAGATATATTAACAGCACAAGTATCAAACTGAATTCTTATTACAGTTTAAGAGTAGAGAAGTTTTGGTACGTGATATTGATTGAATGGCAAGCAAGGCATATAGCTTTTCCAAAAGGTGGTCGTAGAAGAAGAACATATGTCCATACTGTGAAAAACTCTTTTCTAAACCTTTGGATTCTGATTCAGTTCTTCGTTATTCAAATATGCAAAATCATAGGGTTGATCCCCTTTATAATTACTCACGTAATTAAAATGATTTGGTGTAGACGCGTAGCTTCAAGAGAAAATCATGAAGACCTCATTAACAATGTTCTGCAGGTTGAAGATAAGGTGAAAAATGATAAATATGCCTTCCATTTTCTCTTAAAAATTAGAGATGAGTTAGTCCAAAAGGCCAAGAAGAAAGATACTAGCAATCTAGTAGAGCTGCTTAGGAAGTCTAATGTATACAAAGAGGGCCAGAAGTTTGCCATCGATCAAGTTCAGATTCCGCCTTCTGTTACGCTTGAAAATTGGAGCATACCAGTGATAACCTTAACATGCATTGCCATGGTTGTCCCAGATAGCAAGGAGGCCCGGGAACAAATTAAAGGGTTGCTTAAAAGCGTTGATCAAGCTCTTGCGTACACTCATCATGTGGAAGAAGTCTTCAACAGTGAAGATGAATATACAAATATGGGTAAGAAAACTATGGATTTCTGGTACGAGGTTACGGACAAGTGCAGATGGTTGAAGACTGATCTAAAAAGAAAGGCTTTTAAGGGAAAAACACCGACACAGATTCTTAAATGGTTTGATGATAAAGCAAAAGAAGCCATTGGGACAAGCAAAAGTACTGTTGTCGATGTGGAAGTGGAACCATTGGAGAACTATCCTGATCATAAGTTGATGATTTGCAAGTCAATGCAAAGTATTTCCCGCTCAATCTTGACTAAATACGAAAACAGAAGCCAACTGAGTACGAAAGTGGATTTTTTCGAACTTTTATCTAGCATGATTGCAGATATACTGTTTGCTTGCTTCTCCAACATACCACAAGCCGTTACAAAAAAATGCCAGGTGAAGGAAATCGAGAAACGGGAGGCAAGTGTTGAGGCTGCGGTCAAAATTCTTGCTCGGACTACAAAGATACTAGAAATGTTTGGAACACCCAAACTACCAGTACTCGATCAGGACAAAATGGCATATGATGATGAGTGGCGTCATCCGTTTATTCAACTTCCTACTGATCCAGAGTTAAGGTAATTGCTTCAACACACTTTCTTTTTTATGTATACTATTATATAAGTATGTACATAAGGATATGCAGCTTTTTTTTAGGCTGGTAGCAACAAGCATAACAAATGCCTATATGTCAAAACCGGTTTGGTCAAAACAGTTCGCTAGTCAAATTAATCCAATAAGTTCAGATTTCTTTTCAAGTATCTTCAAAGCTTTACACTTAAGAGGCCTATAAAACATTCCACTTCATTGGCTTAATCATTCGACTCGTATTAGCTTTGTTTTTTCCAGTAATTCACATTATGCATTGGATGTATCCTTTTTTTTTGTCTTGCTAGGTTGTCTTTTGTAGAAACTAAATTTTATTTTATTTTTCCCTTTTACAACAGTGCTGTGTGAAAGGCGTTGGAGGTTAGAGGTGAACAAAAAAACCGGTTAACCGAACCGCGTCTGAAAGTGAACCGAAAAACCAAACCGGTCAAAACCGGTTTTGACCAAAACCGGTTCGGTTATTCTAGGAACCGCCGGTTCCCAACCGGTTTGAGATTTGAGGGTTTTCCACCGGTTTGGAGACCGGTTTTTATTAACCGGTTATATGAACCGGTTTGGTTAACCGGTTTGGAACCGAACCGGGTGGGAGGAGCGGGTTTTTTTAGATATTTTTGAAATTTGAAAGTTTAAATTTTGAATTTGAGTGGGAAGGAGCGTGGGGGGACCGGCTTTTAATTATTTGACCTCAAAATTTACCATTTTGCCATGGAATGTTTATTATAAATAGAAGTGTTATGTTTAGTTTATTTACACATCTCATTCAAGCAAAAAACACACTAAAAAATCAAAACCGAGATAATAATGGATACTCATTCAACTTCAAACACCACCACCACAAACACCACCGCAGCCGGTTCATCAAGTGTGCCTACGATTGTCGAAATTTTAAAATGTGATCGTGTCAAAGATCCTTGGGAACACTTCAACTACGTCAAAATGTCGGACGGAAAGAAAAAGGCTCAATGTAAGCATTGCTTGAGTATAATGTCGGCGGGTTCCAACTCGACGTTGAGGGCTCATATCCACCAGAAGTATTGCAAGGCACTCAAAAGTGTTCCGGAACAGGGTCAATCGTCTATGGCTCGGGACGGGAGTATTTTTGCTTACGATGCGGAACAATGCCGTCAAGCATTGGCCCGTATTGTGATTCAAAGAGGTTTGCCGTTCAACCATTGGGACAACGAGGTAACGACGGAGGAGATGCAGACTTATGTCCAACCAATGTATAATCATGTAAGTCGTATGACTCTAAAACGCGATGCTATGAACATGTGGAAAACGGCCAAACAAGAATTAAAAAACTTTTTTTTAAATTTAGATACTTGTGTTAACATAACAACGGATGTTTGGTCCGCTCCTCATGGTTCCATATATTCGTACCTTTGTGTTACCGCACATTGGATTGATCCCGAATCTTGGCTAATCATGAAGCGGGTCATATCCTTTGAAGAGTTTCCGGTTCCTCACACGGGAAATGCGTTATTCAAAATGTTAAAAAAAGTGTTTCACAAATATCACTTGGAAAAAAAAGTTTTTTCAATTACGTTGGATAATGCTAGTAACAATATCAATTGCATGGGTAGACTGAAAATGGAATTTGAGCCACTTCTTAATGGCGAGTTTTATCATTCTCGATGTATTGCACACATCATTAACTTGGCTGTGCAAGCGGGATTAGCCGATAACAATATGAGTCAAATGAAAGATGCTTTTAAACAAATGTTGCATGATGTTTTTAAAAAGGGTAACAAAAGATTGAACCACTACGTTCAAATGTGTTCTAATGCGGGGAAACATTGGTTGTCACCTAATTTTGATTGTGATACAAGATGGAATTCCACTTATATTATGTTCCTAAGTGGTTTAAAACAAAAGGTGACTTTGCAATATTTTCATGAACAATTGGCACAAAAGGGTAGGGCTGTTCCATTTCCAGCCGAATATTGGGATACTATTGAAAAATTAACCCGATTACTTGAAGTTTTTTACAACGCCACAAAAAAGTTATCGGGAGTTTATTATCCAACAGCCCATTTGGTACTCGAGCAACTTTACTACATGTGTCAAAGTTTGTCCGCTTTTGAATTAAGTGGTGGTATATTTTCAAGTATGGTTGGACCAATGAAAGATAAACTCGTTAAATATTTTGAAAAAATGCACCCGGTAATTACTTGTGCGGCCGCTTTAAATCCATGTTATAATGTATGCGGGGTAGAGTTACTTATCGAGTCGATTTCAGTTGATTTGGGTTTAACAGCGAATAACGGTAACTTTGTTGGAGATGCACAAGCGAGTTTTACTAATTCCTTTAAAGGTTTATGGGAATATTACTTTGAAAAATATGGTAACCCAGCTCCTTCTATGAGTGAGGCTTCTTCATCATCACGGTCGTTGCATAGAGGGAATCCGGTACAAGGCTTGCTACAAAAGTTAAGAGAAAATCCCNGAACCGAAACCGGATGTAACCGGAACCGAATAAGTTAGGATCGGTTTGGGTTTTTTCTCCTCGACACCGGTTTGGAACCGAACCGGTTAACCGCCCCGACTGGTTATTGACCGCGTTGACTCAAACCGGTCACAGAAACCGGTTCGGGAAAAACCGGACCGGTTAACCGTTTTGTGCACCTCTAGTAACAAACAGGATATGTTAACCTGTTATACGCCTCGTTATATCCTCATTTAAACAGGTTTTTAGAGCTCGTATAACGATAACAGGTGTGACAGAATGGAATCGTCATAACACATGGTAATAACAATAGAGAATATATTAAGTGAACAAACAATCAAATGTCATGACGACTCCTGAACAAGCATGGAACTTGTGTCAAGGATAGTCGAAACATAATAACCATAATCATATAAAATCAAAGAGTCTTCCCAAAACGAGTAAGAATACACCATACAAAGTCATGATATCCAATACTAGAAACAAAGTCTCGAAAATCCATAAAAGAAATCCATAATGATAAAAAAAAACCTAAGGTCTCTTGCTAAACCATGCAAGTAATCAACTCCTTAAGCAGTCTTATTCTCTTCACCTGAAAATGATACTCGAAAATGTCAACATAATGTTGGTGAGTTCGTGGGTTTAAAGTAAATATAGTTTGCTATGCATAAGTGTTTAGGACAAGTGTGCAAATAATAAAATAACATAGGGCAAGTAGCACAAAAGATCATCTCAATCAACCACCACCCCACTCTTCATCTCCGAAATATGAATACAACATGTAAGCCTACCAGCTGGAGCTAATACATGAGATAAGATCACACAGATATAGGTCAAGTGGAAATGAATCCATGACATGAGATCACACAGATAACACTACTGATGCACCTAGCATAATTATAAGCACACAACTTGTCCACTAAAAATAAGATATTGAGCACAGCATAAAATGAGTATCATTCTCCCCCAAGGAAAACATAAGTAAAAAGGGGGCCACGAAAACTCACCTCGCAATCAAAAAGACAATGCCAAATCCAATATAGTGAATCACAAGAATAAAACAAAGAATCCCGGCTACTCTTCCTTCACCGGATCTACACAATTTAGGTATCACTCATTACTTAATAATCCATTATTAAATTTATTATATTTTAAAGCTTTTACTAATTTATTAACTTTTATAATTAATAACTTTGACACTTTAAGGTTATAAATGACAATTAAATAAACTTAAAGGTTCAATATAACCAATATCGTATTTAGGGTTTATTATGACAACTTTATTTAGTTTAGGGTTTATATTGCAAATTATCAAGTTTAGGTTCTAAAGTGTAAATTTAAGTTTTTAAGACNAAAAAAAAGATATAGGTTAACCGGTTCAAACCGGTTCTAAAACCGGTGGTTAACCGGTCAAACCGGTCAAAACCGGCCGACAACTTTTTAAAAAAATTCAAAGTTTGGGTACAATTGCATTATTGCTTCTGTATTGTCAGGCTTTCACAGTTTCACTTCACCTTTTTATAAATTTCAAATTTATTGTGCTAGGGCCTAGGAGTTCCATACTTCCATTCCATGTATAAATAAGTGTGTTACGTTTTATATTTATAACTTGCATTCTTGTAAATCACTAAAATAGCACCGAAAGTAAATCACTAATGGCAAATCAAGGACAGGAGCATGTTGCACCAAATGCACCGCCACCGGTCATCGTTCGGTTTTTACGATGGGACCGTAATGATTCTACTATTACTAATAACGTGAACTACGTTGAAATGTCGGATGGCACGAGAAAGGCTCAATGTAAGCATTGCCAATTTTTAATGAAGCCCGTTTCCAAAAGTGCATTGAGGGCTCATTTGCAGTATTGTTCGGCACGAGTCAACGTTTGATCCGGTTGTATTATGTTTATTCAGTTAAGTGTATTTTCGTTGTATTAAATAAAAGTTGAAGTTTATTTAGTTAAAAACCTAAATTACATTAAACCATAACAATAAAAACTACGAATTACATTAAACGTTAAAGTTACTACGATACGCTTACGATGATAAAAATAAAACTACGAATTAAAAAAAAGAATCCTGGGAGACCCATTCGTCGGAGTTCCAACCCTCATCCTCACTCGAATACTCGGATTCTAGGTCACGCGCCCTAAAAGCAGCTTGCTCCTCTGCTTCGATTTCTTGAAACTCTCTGAATATTTCTTCATCTTGTTCTATTCGTCGGAGTTGTTCATCAGTAAGCCCAGACGGATGGGGTTGGTTTTCCACCGGTGGATTGTTTACCGGTGGATTGTTTACCGGTGGAGCGTTTTGAGGTTGATTTTCATTTGGAAATACAGGAAACATATCATCAGGTGGAGTATTTTGTGGTTCGTTTTCATTCGGGAAAACCGGAAAGAGATATTCCGGTGGGGTGTGATAAACAGATTCATTATCCGGTTTGGTTGGGCTAGGGAATTGTTGCGAGAAATCTTTGNGTTGATTTTCATTTGGAAATACAGGAAACATATCATCAGGTGGAGTATTTTGTGGTTCGTTTTCATTCCTGAAAACCGGAAAGAGATATTCCGGTGGGGTGTGATAAACAGATTCATTATCCGGTTTGGATGGGCTAGGGAATTGTTGCGAGAAATCTTTGTGTGACATTTTGATAATTCGTGTGTGAATGTGAGAAGTTAGAACTGAGAATACATTGTAGTATACTAGTATTTATAGGCCAAAAATGGGGGAAAAAAAAAAAAACCGGTCCAAACCGGTTAACCGAACCGAAACCGGATGTAACCGGAACCGAATAAGTTAGGATCGGTTTGGGTTTTTTCTCCTCGACACCGGTTTGGAACCGAACCGGTTAACCGCCCCGACTGGTTATTGACCGCGTTGACTCATCATTCTAATGTTTCATCAAACTCTTTATATAATGCCTAATATACCTTGATCATAGAATTCAAAATTGCTAATTTTCAGTTAATAAATTACGATTCTCTCTGTCTCTTTCACTTTTATAAAACAATTTCATCTATCTATTGCTTTGTTATAATCTTTAATAATGTGTTTTACCGCCAAAAACTATATTCACAGAGAAAAACTAGCCATAGAAACTAATGTAATGAAGTACAATAAACATATCAAAAGAACCAAGACAAGGAATTTAACTACCAACACCAAAGTGATATAAGCACGACTCAAGCCATTAGCACACAAAAAGTAAGAAATTTGTATTCACAATTTAATAAGAATAACATTACGTTTGTTCTTTTTGAAACATCCAAATCCAATACGAAAAGTTTTCTTCGATTTAACTTTATTTGTTTTCTTAATATGTTTCAGAAATCAAATGGCATTGTTAGTCATAAGCATATCATGGCAACCATTGTCGATCTAATCATCATTAATAGTTTCTTCATTTTGAGATATATGTTTTACTTTGTATCACTCCTATCTACCACTATCTGGACCATTAGGATTATAAAATATCAACAAAAATTTATATGTGGAAGTAGTTTGTATAGAGATAGGAAATGTTAATTGATCCAAGTTAGCTGAAAATTCATATTAAGAGAAAGTGATATTGGGTCTGGTCCATATATCTCTTGTATTAAGTTTAAAAAATATATACAGTATATAGTACTTCATTGAATACCTACACCATTCACATGCCAAGTTACAACTTTTATGGCAAGACTTCTTGTTTTTCTGCCAAGAAAAACGTTGCTACTTTCATGTATGGTTCTTTCGCATAATAAATATTGTGAATTGTCCTTTCAAGTATTTGCGTCATTATTTGAATTTTCAATCGGTACTTTTTGCCATCTTCTTTGAGGGTTTCTTGGAAATATGACAAGTAATCTTATATAAATAGAAATGACTTTTCTAATCAATTTTGAACTCATCATATCTTGAAAATCATGCCGTTGCTCACATGGACTCTTAAATACTGATCTATAACATCACCCAAATTGTGTTATTCATTAAAATATTAAAATTTACTTAGTATAAAATTGGGCTAATATCACATCTATAATCTATAGATTTTGTATGTCCAACACTTTCTGTTAACAAAAAAGACATTGAATTGATAATTTACATAAGCGATTCAGCTAATGCTACATACAAAGCCACAAAGGGAGTCGTGCTACTGCTACCCATATGTAACACGAATCATACTAACAATGTCGCTACCTGTTCGAGAGAGAAAATAAATAAATAAATAAATCCTTCTAAACAATAGCACAACGGATTTCCAAATGCAAACAATCTAAACTCGAAATCAGATAATAATAGAAGCAAAAGTAAATAAATAAAACCAAAGTTTTGTATTTTTCTTGTTTTGATACAAGTCTACAAAGCAAATGTATCTAAACCATTTCGATCTTTGTTTTTCACATGCTTCACTGTGTTCTCAATAAAAATAAGAAGAAAGTGAAAATAAAGTAAAGAAAAGTGAGGAAGAAAAGTTGTGTTTCACCTAAAAGCGGGGTAAAAGTTTTGAAAGCAAAATTCTCTCACTTTCACCCATTTACTTTTATGTTCATCCCTGAAAAAAAAAAATAAAAAAAAAAATAAAAATAAAATAAAAATAAAATTAAAAAAATTTGAGTACACAACTTTTCTCACTTTCTTTTTTCTTTCCTTCTTTTTACTCAACTTTTATGTCCTAGTTCTCCTCCTAGTAAACAATAGGGATTCTCCTTTACAAACCAAACAGTTATGGGGTTTATATCGGTTAAGGGGTTCAATAACACATAACACCTGTGATACGCCAATTTTACCAAAAAAAACACGTTGACACCAAAAGATGATTTACTAACGTCCGAGAAACCCAATACATGAGCCGATGAATACCCTACTTCTTGGTCATTTTTTTCACATAAGTTTAGAAAGTTACAATGATAAACTGAGCCAACACATCTAGATTTGGACTGGGCTTCCATACAAAAGAAAGATCACACTGACAGTCCGACACAATGCAACATGCATAAGTTATTAAGTTAGGATATATTTTGGGTTTCAACAAAACTTATAAATCCCTCTAAAAAGGTTCATTGATTTTATTAGTGATGTTATTGTTATCTTCAACATAAGATGACTAGCAGAATGTGTGCATACCCCGATTGTTTCAATATAACTCGGGGAGTTAAATGCTATATTTGATGTCATTCCTAGTGTGTCTCCGTTTTGTCAAATTCAAGTCACTACAAAAATTATTATCATCATATAGTGACACATTGAAAAAGTATTACCATAATACCATGACACTAAAGATAAAAAAAAATGTCACCAAATGAAAAAGAAGTGTAGGTAAGTCTAGTATGTAAAAATCTATTTTATACCTAAAAAAAAAAAAAAAAACATTTTACATTCCTGCAATAAACAAAATAATTATATAAAATAATTGTTATTATTTTTATTTTGGAATATAAAAAATAATTTTATTTTTTATTCCTGCATTTGACTTCTCTGTTAGGACTCTGGAATTTCAGATCGCGAAGATAAGACTTCTTGGCATGTTTAGTAATATTATGTTGTGTAATTTGTTAAAACTGAACTTTGAGAATTTTGAGATAACTATAAAGTTTGGACATTCAAATATTGTTGCTCTATGTCTCTATACTACTTTTTGTACATAAGCTAAAGTAAAACAAATTTCAACTCCAACCTTGCGTGTGTAAAATACGTGTACGCGAATAAATATAAAAGATAGAATAATACACATGTATTGGATGCAAATTGAATCAACATATTATTTGTAACACCCCAACCCGAGAAGGGCTAAAGTGTTCATAATGGAGTCAAATCAGAACACAAGTGAAACGGAGATTCATACAATAAGCAAAGGATACAAGGTTACAACAAAACTAAAACAAAAACAAAGGCTAAAATACAAAACAAAGCCCAACTCAGACTAAGCCC
>LBNU01004896.1:34337-66367 GCA_014162995.1 Artemisia annua
AAAAAAAAAAAAAAAAAAAAAAAAAAAAAAAAAAAAAAAAAAAAAAAAAAAAACATTACTATAAGCAAAGTTAAAGCATATGTGTACGTGGGAAGGGATCTAATAAGAAGAATAATAAAAATGAGAAAGGTAAGAAGTAATTCTAGCCACACATTTTAATTTGGGAGGGAAATATTGAATGAAGATGCATCCATTTTTGTAGGTGCATCTAAAATATGTGGTTGTTATTACTTACTATCATTCTTATTTTTATTATTCTTCTTATTTGATCTTAACTCATGTGTACGAAGGGTATTTTGTAAAAATGGATTCGGAATAATACGCATTGATCAACATGGTTAATTGGTATAACCAGAGGCGGAGCCAGTAGGGTGGCAGGCCGGTGCTCAGCCACCCCAACCGGCCCAACCAGCCTAAGTTTTAGCTAAGTTTCTGGCAATCTTTTTATAAAAATCTTCAACCTATCCCATATCTAAACACACACTCAGCGTCATTAAGCTCTTTACACAATACTTGTTTGCTGCAATCGCTGGTTTAAACAATACTTGTTTGCTGCAGTCGTTTCTTTAGCCACCTTTTTGCTCGTCGTCTTCTTTTCTCAACTTGTGGAGTAAGTTTTTGAGTCGTTTCAAATATATATGGAACGTTTTACACAATTTTGAAAAATATTTGGGGGTGTGATTGTGTGAAAATGACTTCAAATCATTAATTTGTTTGAAAGGATAAAAGATAGGATGCAAATTTTGGATGAGGAAGAAGATGAAAATATTATAAAATATTTGTTGTGGGTGTAATAGACTCATAGTACTTGCATGCTTTATGTGGCATAAGGGGATTGTTTACAGTAATTTTTTAGTTTAGTTTCGGTGTTTTCTTTTTTTCTTTGAATAATGATAAAAATTAAGGAAAGATCGAGACCTGTTAATTTGATACTGTCTCATGTTCCAAGTAGTGTTTTGTTGATGCTTTAAGATCACAATAACTTAAATTTCATCACTGCTCACCAAAATTCTTTACAATTGGATGAAACAAAAAGTTTGACATTTATTTTAGAAAATATTATACAAATTATTTACGACATCAAAGGACTAGCGTCTCAATGACACACCTTGTTGTGCGAGAAGCTCCTCAACCAAATTGTTGCAGGTTCAAGTCCCGGATATATGAGATAGTTGTGGTGTATAAATTGAGAGATAGTTAGTTGCCGTTTTAAAAAGAAAAAAAAAAAATTACGTCCCCCCTTAACACAAATTCCTGGCTCCGCCCCTGGGTATAACTAATATTACGTGACTTCTCTTGGTAACAGCGTAAAGATCTATTTCTTCACAAAGCCAGAAAACCACTGCCACTGCTATAGAAAATTTAGTCACCCAATTTGAAAACCGCAAGGACCAAAGTTACCATAACTACAAATAGGGGTGTTAATCTGGTCGGGTTTGGGTCACGCCGGGTCGCATTGAGACTAAACATATCATACCCGAACCCGGCATTTTTTAAATGTCGGGTTAATCAGGTTCGGGTCAATTCAGGTTCGGGTCAATTCGGGTTCACATGAGTAGGTCACGTAGGAACATCATCCCCCAACATCCAAACCAAACAACAATCTTAAAAAACACACATCCAGAAGGATGGAAACCACCACACAACAACCACCACCACCACCACCACCACCACTAAAACCCCTAACACAACAAGAATTCGAAACCCTAATCAACGACTACAACAACCACGGCCAGATCCCACCATCACACCACACCACGGGGCCCACTTTAATCCAACAATCCCTCACCACCATCACCCGCAAAGACACCCCTTTACCCCTCAAGCTCCACGTCATCATCTTCCTTGAACAACACCTCACCACCTTACTCTACGCCACGTCATCACCACCCCCACCCCAAACCACCCAACACATTTTGACCCAGCTACTCGAAACCCTTGGCCACGTCATCTCTCAACCCATCGATCACGTGACCGTCACGTGCGCCCTTAAAGAACAGCTCCTAGTTTCCATCACTTCCATCTTCATACTGTTGACTATAGATAATGAGTTCGAAAGTCAAGGTTTGACTTTTGGAAGTCAACGGTTGACTTGTGAAAGTCAACTGGAGGGGTTGGTGGAGGTGTTGTTAGGGATAGTGAATAGGAGTAGCTACGGGTGGGACCGGGGGTTAAGGGGAGTGGCGTGTGAGTGTTTGAGTGAGCTGGAGAAGGAGTGTAATGGTTTGTTGTGTGAGACGGTTGGGCATTTATGGTTGTTGTGTCAAAATGAGAAGACGCACGTTGGGCAAAGCTATGTTTTGTTGTTGGCGAATTTGGTTAAAGGGATTGTGGTGACTAAGGTTAATGTGTCGGTTTTTGGGACGGCGGTTCCGTTGGTGCCGTTTAATGTGCCAAAGTTTTTGAGTGGGGAGAGGGAGAGGGAGAGGGATAAGGATAGGGAGGGGATGGGAGTTAAGGATTTGAGGAGAGTGATGTCGTTTTTGCTAGAGTGGCCCCAGTTTTTGACAACGTGTGGTTTGTTTGAGTTTATGTCGATTGTGATGCCTATAGCGGTGGAGTTGGATTTGCAAGCGTCGTTGTTGAAGGTTAAGTTTTCGGGGTTGCTTTATACGTTTGATATGTTGCTTTGTCATGCTTTTTTAGGAATGTTTTTGCAGTTTCCGGATGCGTTTAGTGGCCAAGAGAATGAGGTTATTAGTCGCCTTTTGCTTATTTCTAGGGAAACGCAGCATGTTTTGGTTTTTAGATTGCTTGCACTTCATTGGTTGTTGGGATTTATGGGATTGGTGATGTCAAAAAGGAAGGTTATTAAAGAAAAGATTTATGCAACGGCTTTGAGATTTTATCCGAGTGTGTTTGATCCACTTGCTTTGAAAGCGTTGAAACTTGACTTGATTGCGTATTGCTCGATTCTACTTGATATGTCTAGATTAAACGATGCAAATGGGCATATAGTTTCAGATATTAATAGCTCTGAAGTGTCGGTGGTGAAGCTTTTTGAAGATGGTCTTGAGTCTGTATCGGGTTATAAGTGGTTGCCACCATGGAGCACGGAAACTTCTGTTGCATTTCGTACGTTTCATAAACTTTTGGTCGGTGCTTCTTCACATTCAGATGTTGTTTCTTCCGCTAATGTTCTTGTGGAGTCAACAATTTTCCATGCTTCAGAGGTAACAATGTAAGACCTATTATAGCTATGTCTGCTTTTCGATTAGGTAATATATTAATGGTAACGGATATAGACATTCTTTATAAGCCTTGAATATGCCTTTAGATTAGGTGCGCTGACCTTTGGTTGAGCCTACAAGGAACTTTTTTTTTTGGGTAAAGGGTTTCTATACCCGGTGAATAGAATAAATGAGTAAAATGTTGATTACATGAAGAGAGTGGAGATGAAACCTCTCTATACCAATTGCAATTGCAAACTGAAAAAGTTTATAAACGCTATTAATGTGTGTTTAATTTTAGGATTTGTTTTGTTCCTATATATGAAAAGTTCTAGTCAGTAATATTAGTACTACTAACTGTCAAAAGATAGAAGTATCTGTAAGCAAGTAAAGGTGGCAATTTAGCACCGTTAGATATCTATTGCATACTATGTAGCTGCTTTTTGTCTCATGTGCTAAATTAGTCAAATAGAATTTTATAGTTCACCACCCACAATAGGATTTGTTGTTTGATCTTTGCATTATCTGGAAGCTGGTTAGGTAATATATTTAGAGCAACAGTTATACACATTCCTTTATATGCCTTAATATGCCTTTCGATTAGGTAATTTGACCTTTTCTTAGCCTACTAAAAACTTCGTAAGCTAAAATAATTTGTATGTTGAAATTATAGGATTTGTTTTGTTCCCGTATGAAAAGCTACTCTGTAATATTAATACTAACCATTTATTGTCAAGAGATAGAAGTATCTGTAAGCAAGTATAAATAGCATTTTAGGGGCCTTAGATATCTATTGCATATTATGTACTTGCTCTGTGATTCTCCCTACATTACTAAATTAGTAGACTGCCATCTGTCAAAACATGATTCATATAAAAACGTTCATCTCTTGGTGGACAAAAATAAGTGCAAAAGAATTTCATGACCGCAAAAGTGATGTACGAGTCTCCAGAGCAAAGATGATAACAAAAGTTTAATGATCGGAAATCATCGTAAAGGATTTTCAAAATAATTCAGAACACCAAAGGTGAGGCATAGCAGAACAATTGCCAGCATCTCAAATGCTTAAACAATCAAACTCGTATCAAGATCAAATCGTGGTTGACTCTCCAAGGAGAGACATGTCAACTTGGGAGACTTAATCGATCACAGTTAATAGAATTACTCTTGTACTCGTGGTTAAACACCACTCGACTTCACAGGGATGGAAGGGTGAGTAAAGCAAAATCAAATAACGTTAGAAAGCTTACCGAGGATTTACCAAAAGCAAGATACGAACAGAGAGTGTTTCAAATACGTCATCACCATGTAGATTCTCAGAATGCCCAAGGAGATATAACAAAGGACTAACAGTTAGATCAGGGATCGAAGATAAGATCAAAATAGCGGTATGAGTTACCATGCAATCTTAAATGCCTTCGAAAACATAGATGGTAAACTTAGGTGGTGCCAAATCTCTAACTCCAAAAGAAAAATCTCAAGTGGCATAACTAAATGCAAGGCACGATGCAGAGTAGTGCGGAAGCAAAGCAAGATCTTAAAGTCTACCCATTCCTTACGGGTCAAATCTTAGGTTCCTATAGGGGATTCCTAAAGCATGATCTCAAAGCGGTTTCCTAAGTTCCTATAGTGGAAGCCTAATGGTCCAACACTCACAGGTCATAGCCTAAGCTCTACGGATGTCGCATCCGCCGATCCAAACCTGGCTCTGATACCATTTGTAACACCCCAACCCGAGAAGGGCTAAAGTGTTCATAATGGAGTCAAATCAGAACACAAGTGAAACGGAGATTCATACAATAAGCAAAGGATACAAGGTTACAACAAAACTAAAACAAAAACAAATGCTAAAATACAAAACAAAGCCCAACTCAGACTAAGCCCAATCTCATAATATCTAGTCACTTCTAAGTCCAGTCCAATGCTACAAGGTGAAGTCTTCTAAGCTCAAAATCAAAGCCTTCGTCCATAACCCAGCTTCCTACTAAACCTGCCGCATGAGAAAAGAAATGCGGCTGAGCTTAAAAGCTCAGTGAACAGATATGAAAGTAAACAAGCACAACAAGATAATACCATAATCGAGAAAGTACAAGAGAGTTTTACAAGTGGTGTCAAGGTATGTCAAAAGATTTTCAAGTCAAGTATAGAAAGATTATCAAAGTTGAGTACGAAGAGTTATCAAGTTAAGTACCAAAAGGTCATCAAGAATAAGTGTCAAAATCATCAAAGTTAATGTCAAAGGATTCAGTATTTAACCCCCAGGCCACACACAATATCCACACACATATAGTAGCCCAATGGAGTGATCAGCTCCCAAATGTGAAGGGACCGCATGCACGCATGCCCAATCACCACACACATGTAGTATATCCAGTCCATATCATCATAATGGCAAAAGCCCACACACATATCACACAAAACTAGGATGCATCCATACGCCCCTGCTGGCCAATAACAATAATAATAATAATAATCATAGCAGCAGTCGATAACAATAATCAGGGACGGCGTAGTACATCTCTCCAACTACGCTAGAGTACATAACATTGGTGCATCAATGCTATGGTTGTGGCTACTCCACAACAAGTAACACATAATACCTGGGTAAATACTGAAGGGTAATGTAGCCAAGGTTCAATATCAAAGGTTTAAGTGTCAATTCACAATCAAAGGTTCAATGGTCAAAGGTTCAAATATCAAAGGTTCAGTATCAAAGGTTCAAGATCAAGTGTCAAGATCAAAGGGTCATCAAGAGTTAATATTAAAGGGTCAAAAAGTGAGAGGTCAAAGCCAAGGTTCCAATCCATAGGGTTCATTAATCCGAGTCCCAACGTCCCATAGTTCATGATCAAAAGGGTCATAATGAGAGTTTAAAACAAAAGTTCAATTTAGTAGGTTCACATCACTTATAAAAAGGTTCGTAGTACAATCCCATTTAAGGGTTTATAAAATGGTTCATTTAAAAGAGATTTTCCAAAGGATGACATTTATAAAACGGTCTTTATAAAGGTTTGCATAAGATGTTCTTCAAAAGTGTCTTTATGAATTTATAACAATCCCGTAGATAAGTGGTCTTAAATCATATGAAAAGTGTCGTTATAAAATAGTTTCTCCTTTAAATGTTTTCATATCGTAATTTAGAAAAGAAATTTTACTTCCCATCATAATATCCAAAAGAACATTCAAGGTCTCACAAGAGTTTTACTTTCCGTTACATTATCCCGAAAGAGTACCCAAGGTCTCACAAGGTTCAAAGGGTGTGGTTATAAAAGGTTATCGAACGGATCATAAGGGTTCCATATTAAATGGTCAATATTCACGTTTCAATATCAAGGATCAATATTAAGGATCAATGTCAAAAGGGCCAATAGCAAAGGATCCATACCAAATGGTCGATAGCAAAGGATCAATATCAAAGGGTCAATAGCAAATGATCAATATCAAAGGGTCAATAGCAAAGGATCAATATCAAAGGGTCAATAGTAAATGATCAATAGCAAAGAGTCGGATCAATATCAAAAGGATCAATCAATCAATAATAAAGAGAGAGAGGGAGAGAGAGAGTCAAGAGAGAGAAGTAGTTGTACTCTTACTGAAAGAGTACGGAATATCTGTACCTTATACCGGAGCCAATCAATACCAAGATGGAAATAGAACGGTCGGGTCACTCCTTCTTCACACCTAAAGGAGTAGGAGACAAAGTTACGATTGGTGTTGTTAAGTTGGTTTACAGATTTTAGTTAACTTCCCATTTAAGTAACTTTCCATATTTAGCAGGTTTCCATATTTAGTAACTTTCCAGATTTAGTAACTTTCTATTTTTAGTAAGTTTCCCGAATTAGTAAGTTTCCATAAATAACAAGTTTCCATAAATAGCACTTTCCAAAAATAGCAGATTTCCATAATTAGCAGATTTCCAAAATTAGCAAGTTCTCGTATATTATCACTTTCTTATAAGTTAGTTTTGTCCCAATGTCAAGTTTTATGGCCTCGTGTATTACGGATTTCCGTTTATAGTTATTTTCTGAGATTAGGGCTTAGTTAGGTTACCGAACATGTTTTAGGGTTAAAAGTGTTAATTTAACAAGTTAAGGGTCTCAAATGAAAATAAACACATTACAACACATAAAAATAAGTCAAGAATATCAAACATGCCAATTTTACAGTTTACACCCCTATAGTTTACAAGTTGCCTATTAACCCCTTAATTTATCCATATTCCATATTTAAACCTTTAATTAACATAATTAACACATAAGTCACACAAGTTTACACCAATGACATAAACAGCCCCTACACCTTATTCCATCCAAAACATGCATACTTTCATCATATTTACATTATTATTCCCTCTTGTTATCATATTTACAATATAAACCTTCTAATCATCAATTATCTCTTATGTTTCAGAATTTCAGCTTTTACACACAATCAGGTCACCAAAATACGAATTTTTATTCCATATTAGAACTCCAAAATAAAATTCACAAAAATTCTCACAGAAGTACATATGTCTTGAGAGTCCACATGAATTTTCTCAGATTTTATTTTTAAGTGTAACTCCATATGAAAAATCGTTTTCCCAGACCTACCCAGAAAATCAACTGCACAAACATGCAGAAAGTATGGACTTAACATACCCATTTAAACACTTTAGAAAAATCCACCAAAATTCCAGAAAGTCCCAAATAACCCAAATATTACCCCAGTAAAATGAGAGCTCCTAACTCCTTATGGTTTGAAAATGAAAAATCAAAAACCATGACTGAACTTAATTTCTGCAAACACAGTTTTGACATATCATCGCACAAAATTCAAAAATACGACCAAATCAACATGAAATCCCTCCAAACCAATTGGAAAACATTACTAAGACATTAAGCTGAGTTTACCAACCAAAAATCATGAATTTAACCTTTACCAAACCCGACCCATAACAGTTACAAGTTCGACCACCAATTCTGTCCCAAATCAAACAACTCAAAACAAACCCTAATCATCATACTAATCATCATCATAAACATGCTATCATCATCAACCATAAAAAACAAATAAGAATTCATATAATCATATATAAGTCGACATACATACATCCATATTCAATTTCATATCAAATTAATTAACCAAACTAGTTACATGTTATACCAATTCAATCCACACATGAAACCAAGCATCTATAACATGTAATAATCATCAAATTCAACATCAAGGATCATTTGGGGACATCATGTGGATTGACCATAATTTTACCATCAAGATAAATTTATTTTCAAATTGAACAAACGTATTATTATGTTACAAGTGTTACCACAAACATGTTTCAACCATCATATCATCAATTTAACCAAAGTTTATCAATTCTCTTGTGAAATTTTATTTAGTTCGATTATATATATTTGTATATCAATTCGTATCTTTTCATTCTTACATATCAAGATATTCGTAACAAAAGAAAACTAAGGAGATGATCAAAGATTAGAATAAAAAATACCAAACCCTTTCAAAGATGTGTATGGATCGAATGGAGAAGAAAAGCAAGAACAAGGCCTCCAAAAGCTTCCAAACAAATTATTATGAGCACCAAACCTTCTCACGAACACGTACGAATTATCACCAATGATCAAGACAAATTTTTTGGGGTGATGGTGGTGTTTTGGGTCGAATTGGATAGAGGAGAGGAAGAGAGAATGTTTTAAATTTTTGGTTATGGAAAATTTGGAAAGGAGTGTGGTTTTTAATGAGTATAATTGTGATTAGCAAAATAAAAGGGATCCTTATCCCATGACTTAGGAAATTTCGGCCAAGGGAAGGAGAGGAGGTCAAATCCTTATCACTTGGTGCAAAATTTACTTAGGTTATGTTATCTTATTCATTTATTAAGTTATGTACAATTTTTAAAGGTTTTCGGACCCGTTTAGGTCAAGTAACATGCAACCCTTGTGTTTTAATTAAATTTTTACATTCTTGAGTTCATATGATGTTGTAGTAGCTCAATTAATACTTACTTGAAGTTACATGTTCATATTTGTGATTGCACGATAACCGTTTTTTGATTTAGGGCTTGTTTGGCAAACGTACACATTTCTTCAAAATTTCATATTGGAGGGTATTTTGGTAATTTAAAAGTGTTATGGAAAAGTGGGCTTTACATTATTAAAGTTTGTATAATGAAAAAAATTATTGGTTATGGAAATCTTTATCAGTGGTTTGTAATTTTACCTTATATACCTTATATACATTTATGCGACAAGCTACGAATAAAGTGGTTTCGTTGGTTGTAAGCATTAAAAATACACTTAGGCTATCGTCCACCTTTGACCGGTTTAACCCATCTCAGCTCTTTCCTTTTTAGCAGGTCTTTTAATCTTTAATTCTTGACTCATTTGACCCGTTAGAGATAAAAATAAGCCGAATTGACCTTTTCTAAAGCAGAAGGGCCGGATTGCCACTCTAGATTAACCACTTGACATTCAAACTGTTTGAATGTCAAGTGGTTAATCTATTGTGTTAAATTTTCTATTTTGTCTGCAAGTCTCGGCTCTAACTTGAATGACATTTGTGCAAGAGATCAGGCGCAATTAGCTGGAGACCATGGTGATCCAGGTGATATTTACCTATAATGCATTGTGTTTACCACTTTACCAAGACAACAAATAGTATTCATGGGTTACGTATGCTTAGACACTTGGTGAATTGAAAATAATCTATTACTCCATCGTTCCAAACAACATTACATTTTCAATTCCAGAAATCCAAGCATGCTGCTTTCAAAATTCTTTTCATGTATCTCGGAAATAATCTTAATCAACTACTTCTACATGATACACTGAAAACGTGGTTTTACCAATTTTATGCATAGAAAATAAGAGCGAGTGTGCACATCTTTTTTTTAAGACGGGAGGTGGTACAGTTCTTGCTCTCCTGCTGCAAGTTATATGAGTTTGATTAAAGTCACCTTTCTAAATCCTAATACTTCAAATGTTACTGCCATAGATTTTTATATGTATTCTTTCAAACAAATCACAATTACCATTCCAGAATTTTTATTCTAATATCTTAAATCTAAAATGCATCTCTAATTGAAACACACTTTGTTTCAATGTACCAACATGCTGTATAGTTGATATTTATTATGTATATGGGCTTAATGTATTATTTTGTAGAGGCCTAGCCCACCTTTGTTACTTATATATTGAACTTATTGGTTTAATGAAAAGCTAAGTAAATTACAAAACTAATACCTGCATCATGTTTTGTTATTGATCTCCTTTAATAAGCTCTATGGCAAAATGGGTGGGGGTCGGGTATATAACAACTCCAGGGGTGAGGGGTCAAAATATTCATGCTTATTAAACTTGGGTTAGGGGTCAAAATATTGGATGAGGGGTGAGGGGTCAAAATATTCATGCTATTTAAACTGGGCTAATTAAGTAAACCGACGTTACATCTAGAATTAATATATGTTTCTTATCCATGATTAACTTTTTTAATAAAAACATAATATGTCACTCTACACTGAAGCATTGCATAATGAATGAATTCTTCATCTTGTGAGTTCTAAAGGTTAAGGCTTCTTTATATTCGTTTCTCATGGATTGGGTCATTGGGATATGTTCGGTTTCATAGTCTGAGGGCATGGACGGACCCACATAGGAGCCGGGTGTGGCACGGGCTACACCCAATTTTTGGTCACGAAGTGTAAATTTTTTATAAAATATCTTTTCTTGGCTCGTGCAACACCCAATTTTACCTAATAAATACTTTATCAGGCAACTTTAGTACTCATGGTCATTAAAAAAAAATTGTGCAACACCCTTTCAAAAATCCTGGGTCCGTCCCTGTCTGAGGGCCGGGTGACTTGATGAAAGTAGGCTAAAATAAACATCTCTATTTCGTGGGACAATGAAAGAATTACCATTCAAACAACAACAGTAAGTTCCCTATATATCCACGTGACAATATCAAGCCATGAAATTAAATTGGGATGAATCAAGCAGGTTGACAAACTAATTTGTACATTTAGAATATGAGATTAATTGTTGCATAAAAATGAAGTAGAATGCATGCATGCATGCTGATGAGATAAACTTTACATTGCTATTGAGGTAGCCTAAAGTCCTAAACAATATCAATGTTTTCCGTGATAGATGTACCCGTCCCAGAAATACGATTTGTAAGATAATGGCACCTTCTGCGTCAACAATGGCACCTTCTACACCAATACCTGCAATATATGCAAGTTATTTTCAACGTCCACATTAGCATTTTCTTTATATATAAATTTTACAGACTTAAGATGGATTGCCTTTATAATAAAGGAGTCAAACATGCTAAATCAAATCCTGAAGTTAGTCTATTAATAATGCAAATGCACACTATAATGTTTTTTTTATATAAATTTACACAGATAAGATGATGACACTAGTCTTATAATACAAGGATGTGCGAGCTTCTTAAAGTAGGTTCTATAGCAAGAATCGCACAATGTAAGTCTATTATTAATTAATGTACCCATTACCATGTTATTTTTAATATAAATTTACGCAGTTAAACTTAAAATGATGACACAAATATTGCAATGCATGAACGTAATATATTGTCTAAGTGGGCACATTCAACAGCAATCATATCGCACTTCATGATCGATGTAAGTCCATTATTAATGTACACATTATGATGGCACCGGTTTTGTAATACAAGAATGCAAGAGATGGAGCTTTCAAGAAGAAATCTCAAAGCCATTTGAAACTGCACTGAAACATATTCAAGAAGAAGTAAAGAAAATTATATTGCAATCGCACAGAAACAAGAGCATATGATACATACTTATAAAAGGAAGCATATTCATGGTCTTTGATATAAGTGCGTTTTTTATTTTCTTTCATAGGTAACATATACATTTAGTTTTTTTCTTTTGAATGATGACAGGCAAAATGCCTTGTGAATATGACCTAAATTCAAAAACAACAATGTAATAACATATGGCCAATTACTCAATTAGATAGAGGACCAAGAAATATTGTTGTAAAGGTCAATTTTTTCCCCGATCATGGTTTTTGAATATCCTAGAGTTTTTTGAACTGTAATTATATGTTCGGTGTGATATTTTTCTATTATAGAAACTTAAGAAAAAATTTCCGGATGCTGAAGTAATGGTAGTATACAATGCTGTCTTTATATGTTTGTTCTTATTCTTGACTATCAGTTGATATCGTCAATCTATACATATTCCTTCTCTACACTACAAACTCATAAGCTAACTCGTTTATCGGACGGACTTGGATCTAGTACTTCATATATTGCAAATATTTTATATGATTATTTTAAATGGAACTTAAACTTGTAAATAATCAGTTAAAAAGTATCTCACACCACACACGTACATGTAACATACAATTTATGTGGTGTATTGTTTATACGTGTTTATGACTAGTAGCTAGAGTCATGCATGTATAATTTTATATTATTCTAACAGTTTCTTCTAATCATAAAGCATCAAGAAAATAAAAGCAGAAGTTAAAATGATACATACAAATTAGGGTAAATTACACCGTTGGTCCCCAAAAATTGGTCCCGCTTCTACATCTGGTCCTCCGTTCTAAGGTTCTGACGGAATAGTCCCCAAGGTCGGATTTTTCCCTCCCGTTTAGTCCTAAAACCTCCGTTCTACACTTTTTCTCGTTAAGTATGACAAGTGACTTGCACACGATGGGTATTTCTGTCTTTTCGTCTTAAACCCAATTACATCGTTGGTCCCTGAGGGCGTTTTAGTCTTATCCCTTTCCCACCTAATACACACACATGGCAACTTATCTTCCCAAGAAAGACTTATGCTTAGGGACAAAATTTGTTTCAAGAACTAATTATGATATTCTTGCATGGATCTTTGGGATGTTGGTTTTAAGCCATCGTTACATTTAGTTCAAGGTAATTATTAGATTTTTCACTTTTGGGAATGTGTAGACCGTCTATTTCCTTATAGGTTTTTCCTATTTAAGGGTTCACCATATCAAATCTTCGTATATCCTTTGCATGCCCAAAAACACACATATCAAAGAGAAAGTAAATTAATGGCTCATCTATGCGTCTTGAGAAACTGGCGGTTGGTGCTAAGTCAACAATGTTGGCGAATCAAATGTTGTTTATTTTGAGAGGGAGATAGCAAGGGATATGAAGTTTGCCAGAGATCTGGCCAACTTATTGAAGGAGTTGCTTGATAGTGTTAATTAAAGGCAGTTGTTGATAGATGAACTAGGAGTTTTGCAGGGATCGTTGTTTCCGTTCAAGTGTTTAGAGTTTCTTAAGTAGCTTCATAAGTGTGACTTGTTAAAGGTAATGGAATTAAGGAAGATAGTTGTCGAAGTGCAATTACAGGTGCATAAGAAGATCTCTTTTGTTACAATGATGAGGAGTATGTGATTGGGATATTGTCGGAGGAGTGGGCAGGTTGTTTTGGGTTTTGGGTGTAGATCTTTTGGTTTGTTTATTATTGTGTTTCCTGTTTTTATGTGTATCATGTTTGCCTCCAAAATATAAAACCACTGATGCATTCCAAACACCTTGTCAAACAACTAATGCATACAAAAACAAGTATGACTTTTGCAAGTCAATTAGAATGCACACAAATTGTCAAAATCTGCCTAACTAGTAGGCTTTCATAACAAGGTTAATGCATTGTTTTATTTCTTTTTATTTTTTTATTTTTTGGATTAAATGTGAATATATATATATATTATAACAATCAATAGTCAACTTACAAGAAGCAATACTAATAAGTTGTTTGGGAATGCCCAACACAATTCATAGTATCTTAGTCAAAACAAGTAGAGCATACACAAAATGATCATATTCACCTAATACAAACTAGTCCATCAATGACAAGGCTAGCACTAGTACTCCATAGAGAAACCACTGCAAATTGGGTACTGTGACAACCGTGATTTTAGCAGATTAGTTTGACTAATAGTCTCGATCCATTTGACTTTTGTTGGGGTGTACTATGTGTAATGTGTGGTATATATGAGATATATGGTGGTAAATACGTGTGTTGGCACTAAATCCCTTTGCTTGTGAGGTTGTTGTTATGATTTGAGGAGTATTGATTTTAGGTAAGTTTATTTTGATCGCCTTTGTGGTGTAGAAATGACTTGTGTAGTTTTGGTGTTTTGTGGTTATTGCGTAACAAGTCTTCGTTCAAGTATTTGAACGTTAGTAAGTTACGAGGAGATTGTTTTTATAAAGAGTGTGAAAATCTATTTTTCGAAACTTTGTTTTGAAAATGATTATTTTTCCGGTTTGTTGTAAAATGAAGGTTTATCGCGTAAGACGTTAAGTTTCAATATGGGAGCGCATAAAATATAAAAAAGTATAAGGTTTTGAGTGTAATAATTTAATTTAATAAAAAAATAAAAAATATGTATGGATATACATAAAATCGGCATAGAGGGTTTTTAGGGGAAAAAGGAAACCAAATTTGATACCAAATACACTTTCTAATTAAAAGATTAACTAGAATATTCATAGGGTATTATAAATACAAACCAAAAACCACCCCTAAAACGTTTTTCCCTGGTCTTGGGTCGATCAAGAGAGGGTGGAGAAGAAGAAAATTTAGGGTTTTTATTTTTGAAGCTAAAATCAAGAACAAGGTATAAATTTTGATACCCGTTTTCATTCAATTGTTTAATTATTGTGTTAATTCATGTAATATTAATTATGATGGATCCAGGGTTTGTAAACTTCAGTAAAATAATGATGTTAAACATGTTATGATCATTGGTTAATGATATTATGAGGAATGGTTAAGGGAATTGAGCGTAAAACGCGTTAGGTTTCAAGTTAGGGTTTGGACAGAATATTAGGGCTGTAAATATACGATGTTATTTAATAGATGGTGATGAGTTAGGTCACGAATTTTAACTCTAAATTATAGTTCAGAGAAAGAGCTTTCCAAAAAGTCCGACCACGACTGATTTCGAGGCCGAGAAGTTAGTCTTTTGATTTTTACGAGATAAGGTGTCAAAGCTGTTAAACCGGGATAGAATTTGGGTTAAAGTTTGATAGTGATTTGTGGGTGAAAAAGTATTATTAAGGTTAGCCCTTCTGGGGAAGTTAAGTTTTAGGTTATATTAGACTCTCACGAAAAGGATTCGTGATAAAAAGTTGTAGAAGTATTTTTCTAAAATCAAAACCTTTTGGTGTGCGTTCAGATCCGAATCTGTATAGTTGACAAGTTTGATTTTCTTATGGGTATTTTATGTGTTATTTGACCATGGGCTTCTGGGATTGGCTTGTATGCTTATGAGAGACCATGGTGAATTTTTGGTGTGAGTTATTAAGCTTGAATGGTTATTATTTTATGTGGGTGAATGTACCCCAAAATTCTGCGTTTTCTGAAATTATAAGTGCAAGGGATTTAGTGAGTATTAATGGTTGTTGGTGTTTAGTATGGAGTCTAGGAGATCCATGGTGGGTCATATGAACCTTAGACATCCATCATATGAGTATTTCATGGGTTATAGCTTTTAGCTTGACCATGTGTAACGTGAACTTATTTGTGATTGTATAGATTGTGATTGTTATTTGTTGGAAGCTGCGAAGTTGAGGTGAGTTCATAGTCCCATTTTTACCTTGTTTTTAAACTTGGGATGGGAATGATGCTTGTCTTAAATGATTTGAGTTACTGTGATTATGTGTGGTTTAAAAGCTTGGACTTATAATGTTATCGTATGTATGCTATATGTGATGGTTATTATGATGTGATGGTTATATGTTGTGATTATCGTGGTTTATCGGGAATTATCAGGCATGCATATCAGAGACTCAATTGGGAGGATGTTTATCCTGTTGCTTGCGCATGCGACCTAATTGATGTCTATATTGGAGCGGGGGACACGTTCCGTCCCAACTTATGTGTGATGTGGTACTTGGGTCGGTGGGCACGTTCCGCCCGATGGTTGCCTTTTTGTGTGGTGGTTGGTTTGAGAATACATGTAGCTTGTATGATAACTATAATTATTTGTCCAGCTATGTTTTATAATCACAGTGAATCGATTGCCTATAGTGTGTGAGTCTTAAACCTATGAATCTCACCAATATTATGTTGACGTTTTAAGCATCATTTTCAGGTGAGCTTTCTAAGGATAAGATAGAAGGATGCGATTAGAAGAGACCTTAGTTGCATTGGAAGTGGTTTATCATCTTTGCTTGGACTTATGTATTGATTTGGATTTTGTTTTGGTTATTTTATTTTGGGGTATTATTACAACACTTAGTGTTTGTGCTTTATTCTATTTTTGTGCATGTAGTTGTTCTCTATATAGACACCAGGTGTTGTGATGATATCCATGAAGTTACACCCTCGCGTTTCTGCCTTGGCGAGGTGTGACAGATTGGTATCAGAGCCTTGGTTATAGAGAATTAGGTGGTTTAACCTAGACTATAACCTAGGAGTCCCTCATATAGTTGCATTTAGGACCTATGTGTAAGTATAGTATCTTACATGTCTATTTTCCTAATATATGAGATGTTTATTTGAGTTTTTGGACGTCCGATGTTTTTCGATATTTAGTTTTGTATATGTCATTGTTTTAGTATGGCATCTTCTGCACGTAGCAAGTTTCGTTGGACTACCGTTGTCGCTACGGGTTGCAAGAGAGTTGGTAGGATGAAGCGGATCAACAGAAGGATCCTAGTTCCTGCTAGCATGCTTCCGTGTGCGATTGAAGAGAAGTTAATCTTAGAGAATGTGGATGGAAAGGAGATAGAAAGGTACGAGACGAAGGTGGCCGATAAGGAAGGCTTCACCACTAAGTACCCTGGAAATTGTCCCTAATTCCTAGAAGATGGGGGAGTGGTTTTGGCTAGACCCCGAGATGTGCATGCGTTTGTAGATCGTGTGGAGGATGAAGAGAGAAACCTCAGTGATGGTTTTGCTAGTCATCCACTACCAGAGATCGAAGGAAACAAGAATGGATGGATAAGTGAAGAGGAAGAGTATGAGGAAGGGTATGAGGTGGATTCGGATCTAGAGTCCGCAGCGAGTAGTAAGTTTAATAGATCTGAGTAGGGAGGCAAGTGCGAGAATGGAGTTTGAGCCGTTGAGCAACGTCTTTTGTTCTGTGTCATGATTTGAAATTTTCTATTGACTTTTTCCGTCTGGAGCCATGTTGGAGCACGATTACTCTTGAGTATTCTATCGATCTTATCCGAGTGTTTTTGATTATAGGGTTTACGTGATTGTGGAAATTGTTCCATGTGAGATGATTGTTTGCATGAAGTGTTGTCATAGGAGGGAGTACACTTGTGAAAGGGAGCATAGATAATTATGGTGGCCAACATAATTATACATGCGTCACAACACAAGTGGACTTGCAAGTATGATAGCATGGATTGTGATGTTTATTAGGTGCTATGTGATATATGTGTGTTATCATTAAGATGTGTGGTTTTGGAAGTAAGTATGCGTGTGGAATAAGCCTTATAACTGTGGCCGCGAACATAATTATAAGGGTATCACACACGTGGACTTGTAACCATGATTACATTGACTGATGTTTGTTGTTATATGATGTGGTAGATGTTATGCGACATGATGTTGATGGTGGTTGTATGGTTAGAGAAGTATTCTCTTAACCGTTTGGACAACCGTTATATGTTGGGGTATGTAGGTGGTAAGATTCCACTCTACCTATCAAACGTTGATACCTCAAATATCTGTTGGGACTAATATTGTGATATTTAAGTTGATTCGTTTGCTAGATTCTCCGTTTGTAAACCTAATTCTCTGGATGGCATCCCTATTCGTACCATGATGGTACAGATGTCATATCCTTCCTATTCGATGTCGTGATTGATATTGGTCATTCGGATTTGTTTCTATTGGATATTGGTACGTTTCTTTGGTTATTCTTTACATTTATTCCGCGAACGAATATTGTATTATTCTTCGAGTACTGTTGGTTCGTGATAAGTTGGTGCGGATATTTAATCCCTCCTTTACACACCAATTGGATGTCGTGGCATGTTTTGCAATCTGATGGTATCAATTTTTTTCTACGATCTTAACCTGACCGTTGTACGAATGAGTCTTTATGTTCTTCGCTTGGTTTGCAATGTATTGGCGTGAGTGTTTACTGGTATGAGTTTGCTTGATGATTATTGTGATTGAAGTAGTTTGTGGTAGAGAGGTAGAAGCTGATAAAGTTATTCGTGGGTGTACTATAATGTTAGAGGGTATTTCTTTCATGGAAGTTTTGATGTGGTGATAGAGATGAATTGGTTGGCTCGGCATAAGGCTGAAGTAATATGCCATGAAAAGGTGGTTCGTATCCCTTTAGAGAATGGCGATGTACTACGAGTACAAGGGGGTTTATTCTACCTAGTCATTCCTCGTGGGGAGCACCTGTGTTGTTTGTTAAGAAGAAGGATGGTTCGTTCAGGATGTGTATTGGCTATCGGGAGATGAACAAGTTAACGGTTAAGAATCGCTATCCTCTTCCTAGAATTGATGATCTCTTTGACCAGTTGCAAGGTTCTCGATTTTTCTCGAAAATAGATCTGCGTTCTGGTTATCATCAGTTAAGAGTGTATGAGGAGGATATTCCGAAGACAGCTTTTAGGACTCGTTATGAACACTTTGAGTTCACGGTTATGTCATTTGGGTTGACAAATGCACCCGCGGTGTTCATGGATTTGATGAATCGCGTATGTAAGCCCTATTTGGATAAGTTCGTGATTGTGTTCATTGACGATGTCTTAATCTATTCTAAGACGAAGGAAGAGCATGGAAACATCTGAAGTTGATACTTGGTTTGCTAGAGAATGAGAAGTTGTATGCTAAGTTCTCGAAATGTGAGTTTTGGTTATAGGAGGTACATTTTTTTGGACATGTGGTGAATAGTGAAGGTATACATGTGGATCCTAGTAAGATTGAAGTGATCAAGAATTGGAAGGCTACTATGACGCCATCTGAGATATGCTCATTCTTTGGATTAGCAGGGTACTACAGAAGATTTATAGCGAATTTTTCGAAAATTTGCTAAGCCCCTCACTTTGCTGACTCAGAAGAACAAGAAGTATGTTGGAGAGAAGAACAGGAGATGGCTTTTCAGTCGCTAAAGGATAGTTTGTGTAATGCACCTATTCTGACGTTACCAGATGGGCCAGAGGATTTTGTGTGTATTGTGATGCGTCGAATCAAGGTTTTGGGTATGTACTAGTGCCGAGGGGGAAGGTGATAGCTTATGCTTCCCGACAACTCAAGATCCATGAGAAGAATGATACTACACATGATCTAGAGCTTGGTGGGGTTGTATTTGCTCCCAAGAATTGGAGACATTATTTGTATAGTATGAAGACTACAATTTACACCGATTATAAGAGTCTTCAGCATGTTTTTACTCAGAAAGAGCTGAATATGCGCCAAAGAAGATGGATGGAGCTGTTAAGTGATTATGACTGCGAGGTTCGCTATCATCCTGGAAAAGTGAATGTGGTGGCTGATGCGTTGAGTAGAAATGAAAGAATTAAGCTTAAACGTGTGCGAGCTATGAGCATGACGTTGCAGTCAGGAATTAAGAATAAGATATGGGCAGCGCAAGAGGAAGTTCTCAAGGATGAGCGCGCTATGGCTGAGATGCTGCGTGGGTTAGATCAACAAATGGAGAGAAAGGAGGATGGTGGACTATATTTCCTAGATTGAATATGGGTTCCACTAGTAGAACATGTGAGAAGAATGATTATATGGTTTAGACCAGCTAATGGAAAGGAATGAATATGGAGGATTGTACTTTGCGGGCCAGTTATTGGTTCCATTGGAAGGAAGCATAAGGACATCAATCATGCAAGGTATTTGATACATCCTAGAATGGATAAGACGTATTATTACCTTAGCAAGAAATGTATTGAGGAGCAAGTATGAAGAGGAATACAAGTGCCTTAGCAAGTATTTGATAAGCTTGAAGGTGAAGGTTGATATCAACAACTATTAGGATGATGCAACAGCTAGAAATATTTGGGGATGTTGATGTAGAAAAGGTAGCAAGACGTTACATTCGATGGGTAGGTAGAGAGACGTGGGGTATCGCGTCAATCAGCTTATAACAAGATGAAATAATTACTTTGTGGTTGTGGTAAGTATTTTATAGAGCTTTTAGAACGCGTATGTAGATGAGTAAGACTTATCATTCTTAAATGAATGGACTAAGTGAGCGTACAAATCAGGCGTTGGATGGAGTGCTGAGAGCGTGAGTGTGATTGATTTTGGAGGAAGTTGGGGTATGCATTTACCCTTAGCTGAGTTCTCCTATAACAAAATTAATATTCTAGTATTGAGTATGTGCCATTTGAGATAGTGCATGGAAGGAAGTGTAGATCACATGTTCTGTGGGTAAAGGTTGGAACAAGCCAACTAATTAGTCCTGAACTGGAACGAGAGATTACGGATAAGGTTTGCAAATTTAGGAAAGACTTAAGGTAGCGAGAGATCATCAAAAGAGTTATGCGTATAATCGCCGTAAGCCTTTTGATGCGTAGGGGTTGCATACGCACTTTGTTTTACCTCTCAAGGGATCTCAAGAGGCTTACAATCCCCACCAGGCGGTGTACCTGACCGATGTAGTATAGTGTAGTGGCAAGTACCGGGGGATTGATCGTTCTCTCACAGGGAATAGTGTTCGTTAGGTTAAAGACTACTCTAATTAAGGTCTAAGGGTGGAGGATGATTATTTTTGTATTTTTATGTTTTTATGAAAGCAGTAAAATCTCGGTTTTGAAGGAGTGGGCGGAATTAGTTGCTAGTCAACTAACCCAAGTATCTACTTATGCAAATTAAATTAAAGTTTTGAGAAAACAATGGTGGGGAAAGTAGTGTTTACTTAGATTTCATTACTCCCTAACTATCTTTTACCATGTAATTAGTATGTTGAGTTTGCGTGGATGACGGGTGTATTCCTAACAAGTCGTAGGGAGTGCGTTCAATTCCCTAACTCTATAAGCTCCTACCTCACTCTATGACGATACGTCAAGTATCCTATCATAAGCTCACCGATAGCAACCTACGCATGAAATACTACCTTAAAATCGATTAACGCACATACGATTCACGTTTCCTAAGACGTTCAAGCTTGTTACCGTATAGGAGGTTAGCCAGTTTTCTTAAGTCTAACGTAGATGAAACATTCATCCAAATCACAATCACAACATACACATCACATGATAATCAATAGTTAGGTTTCATTAGATCTAAGCAAACACAAGTTAATTTAGCCTAGCATGTTGAAGGAAAGAAAAGCACAAACATAGATCATACAACACATAGACATATTGTATGGATTGAATGAAGACTTATCTTAGATTAAACATGCAAGTTAGAGGGGTAAAAGTACCCTCTAAGGTCTGTAATACACGAGCTAGGGTTTAACCCTTAAGTTCTCCACCAAGTTCCTCTTTTAAAACAATAAAATTCGTCCTATATATATAGAAAATACGGGCTGACGGCGTCAGCCCAAGGTGTGACGCCGTCACGCCGACGATTAGGGTTTTGTGATGGCCTTCTTGACGTCGTCACGCCGCCTTGTTCCAGATCTGACGGCCTTCCCTGACGCCGTCACCAGACTAGGCCAAAAACTCTCTGGCCCGTCATGAGTAACTTCCAATTTCTTCACTTCATTTGTTCCTGACGTCGTCACGTTGAAGCTTGTGACGCCGTCACCTTCTGTGCACTTTAGGGTCTTTTGAGATTTTGTTGTTTTCCGCACTTTTTCACTCCGAAAACGCCCGAAAATGCTTCTTTTGTGATTTTCTCCTCAAAAGTACCTAAAATGAGAAAAGAAACGACTTTGGGTGAAATCCGATAAAATAATATACGAATTAGGACTCAAACTGACCCCTAAAAACGTAACATTTTTTGTCTCATCACCTTTAAAGTTTAATGTTGGTGATTTTGTGATGTTGAAAGTGTCTCTTTGGATAGGTGTTGTGCGTTTCGGTAAGAAAGGCAAGTTAACACCGAGATATGTAGGACCGTTTAAGATTACAGAAAGGATTGGACTTGTGGATATCGGTTGAAATTGCCTGAGGAGTTTAGTAGTGTGCATGATACGTTTCACGTATCTAATCTGAAGAAGTGTTTGGCGGATGCTAGTTTGCGTATGCCATTAGATGAGATTAAGGTTAACAGGACCCTTCATTTTGACGAGGAACTTGTAGAGATTATGGATTGAGTTGTTAAGAGCGGAAGTATGGTAAGATGGCGTTAGTAAAAGTACGATGGGATTTGAAGCATGGTTCTGAGTTTACTTGGGAACGTGAGGATCAGATGAGATCTAAGTATCTGAATTTGCTTTGATGATGTGATTGGTGAGGAGTATTGATTTTGAGGAGTATTGATTTGAGGAGTATTGATTTTGGGTAAGTTTATTTTGATCGCCTTTGTGGTGTAGAAATGACTTGTGTAGTTTTGGTGTTTTGTGGTTATTGCGTAACAAGTCTTCGTTCAAGTATTTGAACGTTAGTAAGTTACGAGGAGATTGTTTTTATGAGTTGTGTTTATAAAGAGTGTGGAAATCTATTTTTGGAAATTTTGTTTTGAAAATGATTATTTTTCTGGTTTGTTGTAAAATGAAGGTTTATCGCGTAAGACGTTAAGTTTCGTTATGGGAGCGCATAAAATATAAAAAAGTATAAGGTTTTGAGTGTAATAATTTAATTTAATAAAAAAATAAACAAATATGTATGGATATACATAAAATCGGCATAGAGGGTTTTTAGGGGAAAAAGGAAACCAAATTTGATACCAAATACACTTCCTAATTAAAATATTAACTAGAATATTCATATGGTATTATAAATACAAACCAAAAACCACCCCTAAAACATTTTTCCCTGGTCTTGGGTCGATCAAGAGAGGGTGGAGAAGAAGAAAATTTAGGGTTTTTATTTTTGAAGCTAAAATCAAGAACAAGGTATAAATCTTGATACCCGTATTCATTCAATTGTTTAATTATTGTGTTAATTCATGTAATATTAATTATGATGGATCTAGGGTTTGTAAACTTCTGTAAAATAATGATGTTAAACATGTTATGATCATTGGTTAACGATATTATGAGGAATGGTTAAGGGAATTGAGCGTAAAACGCGTTAGTTTTCAAGTTAGGGTTTGGACAGAATATTAGGGCTGTAAAGATACGATGTTATTTAATAGATGGTGATGAGTTAGANAAGAAAAATTTAGGGTTTTTATTTTGAAGCTAAAATCAAGAACAAGGTATAATCTTGATACCCGTATTCATTCAATTGTTTAATTATTGTGTTAATTCATGTAATATTAATTATGATGGATCTAGGGTTTGTAAACTTCTGTAAAATAATGATGTTAAACATGTTATGATCATTGGTTAACGATATTATGAGGAATGGTTAAGGGAATTGAGCGTAAAACGCGTTAGTTTTCAAGTTAGGGTTTGGACAGAATATTAGGGCTGTAAAGATACGATGTTATTTAATAGATGGTGATGAGTTAGATCACGAATTTTAACTCTAAATTATAGTTCAGAGAAAGAGCTTTCCAAAAAGTCCGTCCACGACTGATTTCAAGGTCGAGAAGTTAGTCTTTTGATTTTTACGATATAAGGTGTCAAAGCTGTTAAACCGAGACAGAATTTGGGTAAAAGTTTGATAGTGGTTTGTGGGTGAAAAAGTGTTATTAAGGTTAGCCCTTCTGGGGAAGTTAAGTTTTAGGTTATATTAGACTCCCACGAAAAGGATTCGCGATAAAAAGTTGTAGAAGCATTTTTCTAAAATCAAAACTTTTTGGTGTGCGTTCAGATCCGAATCTGGATAGTTGACAAGTTTGATTTTCTTATGGGTATTTGTGTGTGTTATTGGACCATGGGATTCTGGGATTGGCTTGTATGCTTATGAGAGACCATGGTGAATTTTTGGTGTGAGTTATTAAGCTTGAATGGTTATTATTTTATGTGGGTGAATGTACCCCAAAATTCTGCGTTTTCTGAAATTATAAGTGCAAGGGATTTAGTGAGCATTAATGGTTGTTGGTGTTTAGTATGGAGTCTAGGAGATCCATGGTGGGTCATATGAACCTTAGAAATCCATCATATGAGTATTTCATGGGTTATAGCTTTTAGCTTGACCATGTGTAACGTGAACTTATTTGTGATTGTATAGATTGTGATTGTTATTTGTTGGAAGCTGCGAAGTTGAGGTGAGTTCATAGTCCCATTTTTACTTTGTTTTTAAACTTGGGATGGGAATGATGCTTGTCTTAAATGATTTGAGTTACTGTGATTATATGTGGTTTAAAAGCTTGGACGTATAATGTTATCGTATGTATGCTATATGTGATGGTTATTATGGTGTGATGGTTATATGTTGTGATTATCGTGGTTTATCGGAAATTATCAGGCATGCATATCAGAGACTCAATAGGGAGGATGTTTATCCTGTTGCTTGCGCATGCGACCTAATTAATGTCTATATTGGAGCGGGGGACACGTTCCGTCCCAACTTATGTGTGATGTGGTACTTGGATCGGTGGGCACGTTCCGCCCGATGGTTGCCTTTTTGTGTGATGGTTGGATTGAGAATACATGTAGCTTGTATGTTAACTATAATTATTTGTCCAGCTATGTTTTATAATCACAGTGAATCGGTTGCCTATTGTATGTGAGTCTTAAACCTATGAATCTCACCAACATTATGTTGACGTTTTAAGCATCATTTTCAGGTGAGCTTTCTAAGGATAACATAGAAGGATGCGATTAGACGAGACCTTAGTTGCATTGGAAGTGGTTTATCATCTTTGCTTGGACTTATGTATTGATTTGGATTTTGTTTTGGTTATTTTATTTTGGGGTATTATTACAACACTTAGTGTTTGTGCTTTGCTCTATTTTTATGCATGTAGTTGTTCTCTATATAGACACCAGGTGTTGTGATGATATCCATGAAGTTACACCCTCGCGTTTCCGCCTTGGCGAGGTGTGACAGGTACATTTCCTCCAAATGCAACACCAATCTAGATATCATAATGTAGCCTCCATCCTCACAATTAGATCAACTAGAAGGCATTACATGAATGCATCACCAATTGCATATTAAAACTCTAGTTCCATTGAGGCTCTTCTCAGCAAGCTACATTTTCATTATTAAGCCCACATATACTAATTAAACATGCAGTATCATTCCTCATATGACAATAAGCATAGTAAAAGTCAAAATGGCATCACTCATTGAAAGAAGTAGACTCAAGGATACCTCCTAGCCTCATAAGTGTGTTCATTCAATCATAAATATGTGGAATAGCAAAACTGATAACAATACCAAACGCCCTTACCAAGCACCCTCTTATGCATATTCCACGCCACAAATTAGGAAACTACTTTATGAAGTTACTAACATAAAGCCAATATCATAACCTTCAATTAGTATGCATCTATAATCCTCACATACAAATTAAAAGGAATGATAATTGACTAATGCTTTCTGCTCCAAATTATTAGCCATTTGCTTTCAACATTTATCCCAAACACCTTAATTCAATTTCCAGAACACCTACTTTATGAGTCAAGTTCTTTAAACCAAGGCTGTCAAGATCGCGATCCCACGCATGATCGTTTTTGTCTTTGCAAGATCGAGATCATAGGATCGGATCGCGATCCTACGATCCTACCAATTTGTCATATTTTGTAAACAAATGATATACAAGTCAAACTGTTTTACATTTCTACTCAACGTCAAAGATAAATTCATATAATATCCTATTGAAAATGACAAAGTTCAAATTTCAAACACCAAAGTAATAGTAAAACACAAAAAAGTCAAGTTTCAATCGTTACATTAACGATTTAGTGGAATTATATTAAATAACATAGGTCCTAAATGTCTCAAAACATACGAGTCATCAACATGATTTCAAGAAAACAAACGTTTCATAAGTGGCATTCCAAAACATACCGTTTGTTTAGTTTAATCACAGTGAAGTAAAATAAATTAAATTATTGAACACTTTTTAACTATAATCTATTTAGAAAAGTAGAAAACTATTTATAAACTATAATGTATTTAGAAAATGATCCAACAGGTGTCGATCCAACNAACTTAATTATGGGCGGATAACAACGTAGCCCATCTTATTCTAAACTGTATTATCTTGTATTCAACTGATTACTTATCAAACTCTATGAATTCACTCAACTTTATGTTGACTTTTTAGCATGTATTTTCTCAGGTCCGTAAGTGGCTTAAGCTTGGATGGGCGGCGCAAAGAATTGGATATCTACTTGATGGCTCATGTTTAATAAAATTTTCATTCGATAATAACTTAAACTTTTAAATTTATGTATTTCTAAACTTATGTTAAACTTTGGGGACCTCTTGTTGACTCTGATAAATTATCGGATGTGAAGTTTTAAAAAAACGACTTTGTTTTAAAGTTGTTTACTATACTTGTACTATGTGACTGATAAATAGCACCCCATGTCCCTTTCCGCTGCGATCCTAAAATGGGGGTGTTATAGTTTACTTGTCGTTCAAGTATTGTAAACCGAGTAGGGTTTTCCTTGTGCCTATAAAAGGATCCCTAGGTCAACATTAGAGATATACGATTTTAGAGAAAAGCTAAAGTTCGATATTAGAGATATTAGGGTTGTTTGTGAGTCTGTATTCGATAAGCAGATTCAAGGTGTTAATATAATCATTGAAGTTTGTTATTCTTCTTAGCTTTGTTAAGTGAATTCCGCATACTTAAACAGAGTAATTCAGTGTTTCATTGTTAGTAGTTTAGGATTTATCCAAGACTGCTAAGCCCTTAACAAGCTATATAAATAGTTTGGTCAGAGTATAACGATCCAATAAGTGGTATCAGAGCTTGTGTGGAAACTCTGATTAAGAAGAAACCCTAAACCAAACCGATTTTCTAAACCCACCCAACAAGATGTCGACACCTGAACCTACACCAATTCCATCCATCACCACTGTCCGAATTCCTATAGTCAAGAAGGGCGAATATGATCTATGGAGCATGAAGATGAGGCAGTACATTGCTATCACTGACTCTGCGCTCTGGGATATCATTGTCAATGGCAATCAAGTTCTTGAAGAACCTGTAGAAGTTGAGGGACAACCCAAACCACCTCAGCCACAACTATTTGCTACTGTGAAAAGAAATCAAGACAAAGCTCTCAACATACTGTTGTCTGCTATACCTGATGGTCATCTGCTAAAGTTTCACAATGCTAAGGATGCAAAACAATTATGGGCTGCTATCAAGACAAGATTTGGAGGTAATGATGCTTCCAAGAAGATGCACAGAAGTTTGTTGAAGCAGCAGTTTGAAACCTTTACTGTTGGAGAAAGAGAAGGGCTTGATGCTGCTTATGAGAGATTTCAAAACCTTCTCAGCATGCTAGAGATACATGGTGTAGATGTATTTACTGAAGATGCAAACTTGAAGTTCCTAAGGAGTCTACCATCTATCTGGCATGTCATTGCTACTATGATCAGAGGTCAACCTGATTTGGCTACTATGGACTTTGATGATCTATACAATAACTTGAAGGTGTATGAGCATGAGATGAATGGTAAATCTGGTTCAATCTCACAAAATATTGCTTTTGTGTCATCTGCAAAAACAAGCAATACTTCCACTAAAAGTACTGCTTATCCTGTACAAAGTACTGTTGGTGATGTTTACACAACTATGTCCACTACCACTTCACCACCCTCAAAAAACATCAATTGTGATGATGTTGTATGCTCATTCTTTGCTCAACAAGCCACTTTACCTGTTACCTATGAAGAAGATCTGTTGTAGATTCAAGAAGATGATCTTGAAGAAATTGACATCAGATGGAAAGTTGCTATGATTACTGCTAGGATCAAGAAGTTCATGAAGAAAACAGGAAGAGACATTGATTTCAAAGCCAAACAGGCTATAGCATTTGATAAGTCTAAGATTGAATGCTTTAATTGTCAAAGGACTGGACACTTTGCAAGGGAATGCAAGTTTGCTAAGTATCAAGCAAACATGATGATTGAGAAACCCAAGGTTGAAATCAAGGAAGTTCCTGAACCAAAACCAAAAGCTTTAGTGGCTCAAGAAAATTTATCAGAGGTTGACTGGAGTGCTGAATTTGATGATGAACCAGTCACTCTGTCTATGGTTGCAATGGAGGAATTTGATTGGAGCACAGCTTTTGATGAGGAACCAGGATGTCTTGCTTTGAATTCTACTGAAGATCTTGGAGGCTTTGATTGGAGCATGGAAAGTGAATATGAACCTGTTCTGCTGGCTTTGGTTGCTACTTCACCTACTTCACTTACTGCTACTGAGGTATGCTCTAAGTGTAATAATGTTTATCAAAAGCTACTTAATGACTATGTGTCTGAAAGAGATAAACATAATAAAGCTAGGACTGAAGTGCTTGGTTATCAATTGACTTTAGAGTCAATGGAAGCCAAAATAATAACACATGAAAACAATGAAGTAGCTTGGGCAGAACAATATAAGCAACAGGATTATCAATTAAAACTAAGTGAATGGAAGTTAGGATGTAAGGTGTCTGAATTAGAAAAGATGACTAAAGAAAGAGATGCTTTGTTAGATAAACTTGCTAGTTGGAAAGAAGCTGGTCTTACACATGCTAGTTTTTGTGAAAAACAAAGAAGAGCACATATTAAAACAGGACTAGGTTATGGTGTTGAGTATAGTAGTTCAGAAGAGAACCCAACTAGTGATAAGGAACAAGAAAGTTCAGAGGAACTCTCAACTAGTGAATTTGAAACTTGCTCAGAAGAAAACAGATCTAGTAGTGAGGAACCCATAAGCCCAACACCTCCTGAATTTAAGAAAGATGAGGGGTATCATGCAGTTCCTCATGCCATTGGAAGTTTTCAACCACCTAGGAAAGATGTTTCTTGTTATGGAGTAGACAATCTAGAGTTTAGGAATAAACTTAAGGGTCAATCTAATCCAAGTTCATCTGAAGAAAAAGTTGAGATTCCTAAGGATGCTACACATAAAAGGAATGCTAGGAATGCAAACAATGATAAAAGATTTTCTAAAGTTTTTCCAAAACCAGCAGTATTCTCAAACTTTTCTCAAAGAACTGCTAGTCACTCAGCAGTACCTTTACAAAATTCTTTTCAAAATACTGCTAACTTTAGAAATTCTTTTAATAATTCACCTAGAGGTCATACTGGTCTTGGCTATAAACCTCAAAGAATAGGATTTGGGTCAATGAATCAAAAATTATGCTTTGTTTGTTATAGTCCTAATCACTTGATAAAAGATTGTAACTTACATTCAGATTATTTAAGTCAATACCTAAAGACTAAATCTGCTCAACATAGGCCAACAGAGACAAAACCAGCTTCACACAAACCAGTTTGGAATTATTCAAATAGGGTCAACCATAGTAATTTCACAAAAACCTATAGGTACCCTCAACAGAAAAGATCTTTTTCCAAACAACCAGTACCTTCAGGTCACACTTTTCAAGGTACTTGTAAGCCAAAAACAGTATTCTCTCAAAGTTCTGTTAGGAGATTTTCACCCAATCAAGGTACTGCTCATAAAAAGCCTTACAAAAGAGTCCCTAAACCACAGTCCTCAACACAAAAAGTTAAAACAATGTGGGTCAAGAAGGAAAGTACTGCTGGGGACCAACCAGTACTTTCAGAATGCATGGGTGGAAAGAAACATATTGCTGAAAAAGAAAGTTGTTTTTCTAACAAAGATCAAGTTTTAAAACATAAGAAAGTAATTGATCATGTTCACAAAAACAGTGGAAATTACATACCTAAAGATTTTAAGTATGTGACTCCACAAGGGGAACACAAGTCAGTAATGGCTTGGGTTCCTAAAATAAACTAACTTTCTTACCATTGTGCAGGGCAACCCAGAAGAGGAGCTTAAAGATCATTTAATTGTTGATAGTGGTTGCTCTGGAAGCATGACAGGAGCAAAGGAGATTCTGTCAGATTTTAAGTCATACTTTGGAGGAAAAGTTGCTTTTGGGGATGATGCTACTGGAGGAAGAATTACTGGAAAAGGAACAATCAAGACAGGAAAGATTGATTTTGAAAATGTTCGTTATGTGAAAGAGCTCAAGTTCAATCTCCTATCAGTCTCTCAGATATGTGACAAGAAGTACCATGTGTTGTTCACTGATACAGAGTGTCTTATTCTATCCCCTGAGTTTAAGTTTGAAGATGAAAAATTGGTGATTTTGAGGGCACCAAGACACAATGATGTGTATAGTATTGATATGAAGAATATTATCTCCTTGAAAAAGCACATCTATGGCACAGAAGATTAGGTCATGTGAATTTCAAGAACATCAACAAGCTGGTCAAAGGCAACTTAGTTAGAGGTTTACCTTCCAAAACTTTCAAGACCGATCATTCATGTTTAGCTTGCAAGAAAGGTAAACAACATAAAGCTTCATGTAAGAAGCTTGGGGAAAGAATAGTTAGAGAACCTTTGGAGTTGTTGCATATGGATTTATTTGGACCTGTTTCTGTTTCAAGCCTCAACAAGAAGAAGTACTGCTTAGTTGTGACAGATGATTGCAGTCGTTTTAGTTGGGTCTTTTTCTTGCGATTTAAAGATGAAACTTTTGATGCCATTCATGATTTAATAATATCTCTGGAAAATCAATTAAGACTCAAGGTAGAGGTATTAAATGTGATAATGGGACTGAATTCAAGAACAAGCTTATGGATGATTTTTGTGCCAACAAAGGAATCAAGAGGGAGTTTAGCATTGCTAGAACTCCTCAGCAGAATGGAGTTGCAGAAAGGAAGAACAGAACCTTGATAGAAGCAGCAAGAACAATGCTTGCAGATTCTCTCTTACCTATTCAGTTTTGGGCTGAAGCAGTAAGTGCTGCTTGCTATATTTTGAATAGAGTGTCTATCACCAAACCTCAGATGAAGACACCCTATGAATTGCTAATGGGCAGGAAACCTAGTATAAGCTTTATGAAGCCTTTTGGATGTCCTCTTACTATCCTTAATACCATTGATAACTTGGGAAAGTTTGATGGCAAGTCTGATGAAGGATATCTTTTGGGTTATTCTACAAATAGTAAAGGTTTTCGAGTATATAATAAGGTTACAAAGAAGGTTCAAGACTGTCTCCATGTTGAATTCCTTAAAGATCAGACAAACCAAAGGGGTAAAGGTCCTGATTGGATGTTTGACCTTGATGTATTGACTCCTTCAATGAACTATGTGCCTGTTAGGGAGGAGAATCAAGTTGTTCATTCAGAAGAAGAAGATTCACAGTTCATAGTTCATGGTGTTAATGCAAGTTCTACACCTGATCAAGATACAGAGTCTATTCCTTTTAACAAGAAGCAAAGTACTTTTGAAACACAAAGTACTGATGAGTCAACTCCCATAATCTCTGATGAAGATCAAACCATTCAAGATGAACTTAATAGGATGCTTTTTGAAGAAACACTTGCAAAATCTTATGAGGATGAACAAAGACGAGCTTATGAAGCAGAGAAGACAAAGGGAAAATCTAAAAATTCATCTGACAGTACTTTGGACAACAGCACTTTGGATCCCAATACTTTGGATCAAAGTACTGCTGCTCCATTTGAAAGTACTTCTGGGGGGTTACTTCAAACACTTGGACAAATACTGATGATTGGCCTGGTTCATCCATGCCTCCTTTTGAAGAATCAGATGATGAGCTGCAAGATGATGGAATTTTCTCTCAACAAGGTCCTGATTTCACAAACTTGGAAGATGATCTTACTGTATCAACTATTCACACTTCAAGAGTACATAAGAATCATCCTACAAATAAGATTATTGGTTCTCCTA
>LBNU01004896.1:66385-113030 GCA_014162995.1 Artemisia annua
GTTCATGGTGTTAATGCAAGTTCTACAGCTGCTCCAGATACAGAGTCTATTCCTGTTAACAAGAAGCAAAGTACTGTTGAAAAACAAAGTACTGATGATTCAACTCCCATAATCTCTGATGAAGATCAAGCCATTCAAGATGAACTCAATAGGATGCTTTTTCAAGAAACACTTGCAAAGTCCTATGAGGATGAACAAAGACGAGCTTATGAAGCAGAGAAGACAAAGGGAAAATCTAAAAATTCATCTGACAGTACTTTGGACAACAGCACTTTGGATCCCAGTACTTTGGATCAAAGTACTGCTGCTCCATTTGAAAGTACTTCTGGGGGGATTAATTCAAACACTTGGACAAATACTGATGATTGGCCTGGTTCATCCATGCCTCCTTTTGAAGAATCAGATGATGAGCTGCAAGATGATGGAATTTTCTCTCAACAAGGTCTTGATTTCACAAATTTGGAAGATGATCTTACTGTACCAACTACTCACACTTCAAGAGTACATAAGAATCACACTACAAATAAGATTATTGGTTCTCCTACTTCTAGTGTTCTTACAAGGTCTAAAGCTAAAAATACCACCAAGCCTCATAATGCTTTGCTTAGCTTTGTTTATAAGCAAAACAGGATGAACCATAAGGATCAACAGACTTGTTTGTTTGCTTGTTTCATCTCTCAAGAAGAACCCAAGAATATAGCTCAAGCTTTAACTAAAGAAAGTTGGGTTGAAGCTATGCAAGAAGAACTTCTACAGTTTAAGCTTCAAGAAGTTTGGATCTTATGTGATTTACCTAATGGCATGAAGGTAATTGGAACAAGATGGGTCTTCAGAGTCAAAAGAGATGAAAGAGGTAATGTCATCAAGAACAAAGCAAGATTGGTTGCACAAGGATATAGACAAGAAGAAGGAGTGGATTATGATGAAGTATTTGCTCCTGTAGCAAGAATTGAAGCAATCAGACTATTCCTTGCCTTTGCCTCTTATATGAGATTTCCAGTCTATCAAATGGATGTCAAGAGTGCCTTTCTTTATGGCAAGATTACAGAAGAGGTTTATGTTAAACAACCTCCTGATTTTGAAGATCCTGAACATCCCAACAAAGTCTACAAAGTTGTCAAAGTATTGTATGGTCTTCATCAAGCCCCTAGAGCTTGGTATGAAAGACTCTCAAATTTTCTGGTACAACATGGCTATAGGAGAGGAGCTATTGATAAGACTTTGTTCATAAAAAGAGACAAAAAGGATATCATGCTTGTTCAAGTGTATATGCATGATATTATCTTTGGAGCTACAAAACAGTCAATGGTGAAAGAGTTTGAAGAACTTATGCAAAAAGAATTTCAAATGAGTTCAATGGGTGAGTTAACTTTCTTTTTGGGGCTTCAAGTTAAACAGTCAAGTACTGGTATCTTCATAAGTCAAGATAAGTATGTCACTGACATTCTTAAGAAGTTTAACCTCAATACTATCAAGCCAGTCACTACACCCATTAAAGCTTCAAACTCATTAGGAAAGGATGAAGATGGAAAACCAGTGGAAGTCAAGCTTTACAGATCTATGGTTGGGTGTCTCATGTACTTAACTGCATCAAGACCTGATATCATGTTTGCTGTTTGTCTATGTGCAAGATATCAAGTTTCACCCAAGGTGTCTCATATGAATGTTGTACAAAGAATCTTTGCCTATCTCAAGCATCAACCTAAGTTAGGATTGTGGTATCCTAAGGAGTTCCCTTTTCACTTGGAAGCTTTTTCAGATAGTGATTATGCTGGAGATAATTTTGATAGAAGATCAACCACTGGTGGATGCCAATATCTTGGAAGAAGATTAGTCTCTTGGCAATGTAAGAAACAAACAATTGCAGCAACCTCATCTACTGAAGCAGAATATGTTGCAGCTGCAAGTTGTTGTGGACACGTACTGTGGATGCAAAATCAAATCTTGGACTATGGATTCAATTTCAAGAATACTCCTATCAACATTGATAATGAGAGTACTATTTGTATTGTGAAGAATCCAGTTTATCATTCCAAGACTAAGCACATTCAGATTAGGCATCATTTTATTCGAGATTGTTATGAATACAGATTGATTAATGTTGTCAAGATTCATACAGATGATAATGTAGCAGATTTACTCACAAAAGGCTTTGATGTTTCAAGATTCAAGCATTTGGTGGTAAGTATTGGTATGATCAATGTTTAGGCTATTTTTGAGGGGAGGCATTAATAGTTATTCATATTTTGAGGGGAGGCTACATATATCATTCAAAAGAAAGGAACTTTTATTCATTAAAAGTTACATTACATTCATCTTCAAGACCACAGTTATTACATTAACAGAGATACATGATCAAGCAAACCTACATCAACCTACAACCTACATAAACTACTCCATAGGCTTTTTCCCTTTGCCCTGGTAGTTGTGTTTTGCCTTCTGAGCTTGCTTTCTCTTTTCATCAAAAGATGCTTGCATTTTTGGAAAAGGTAGGAAAAGCACTTGCATTGGAGGTTTCTCTAGTCTTGCAGGCTTCTCTTCCACAGGAATCTTCAGGTTCTTCAGGGCAGCCTCTAAAGCTTGGTTCAAGGCACTTGGCAGTTCTTTGGATAGTGTTGTAGCTGGAGCAGCAGTTGGTGCCTTTCTCTTAGAATTTCTCTGGTTTGAACTTGATGCAATAGGAGGAAAGTAATCACTCCATCCTGGCTTTGAGTCTGAGTCAGAATCAGAGTCAAAATTAAACTCAATCTCTGTGTCACTAGAGTCATCAGATGAGATTTAAACCAATGGAAAGTTGCTCATGGCGAAGTTATGGTTTTTGAAGCTTTTGATATGTTTTTGTGATGAAGAAAAGTGTATATGAAGAGTCTTTTTATAGGCAAATGGGTTTTGGATGCTGAAAGTACTGTTCGACAGCTATAAAGAGTCTTTTTATAGGCAAATGGAGAAGATGTCTCTCAACACATTGTCTCTTCACCAGTTCAAGAAATCTCTCAAAAGACTGTTTCAAGAGACAAGACTGCTTCAACAGAAAAGACTGTTTCTCTGCAAGGTATTGATATAGAAGGTTCAGATCATGGTATAAATCAACCACCCACTCCCAATGATTATACTCCCACAGATGGTTCTCAGACATCTGGAGGAGATGAGGGAGCTAATAAGGCTACACCTGATGAAGAAGAGGTTCTGGATAATTATGCCTTGACAAGAGAGTTGAAGAGGTTGAAGAGAGCTTATGATGTTCAAGCTATTGCTATGGAAACTCTTCAACAGAAGTATAAGGAGTTGAAGAAATTAGTTAAGTCTCTCATTCCACAAAATACAGAAGGTCTCCAGAAGTTTAAGTCTAAGAGGAAGAGGCTAAGAAAGCTATCTTCATTCACATTGGGGAGGAATAAGGAAGATGTGAATTTGAATGAAGATGCTGTCTTTGAAAATACTGTTAATGAAAATACAATTCTGAATCAAAAGACTGTGGATGAAAAGACTGCTGATCAAAGTACTGATGTTGTCGATCAAGATGCTGTTAATACTGGTTTAAATATTCCACAGACACCACTTGAAGAACAAATTTCTCATCAAGATACTGTTGAAAGAAAGAGTGATGAGACTGAGCAAATAAATCTTCAAGAAGCTGATATTCAAGTCAGAAGTGGTGATACAGAAGAATTGGACTTGGAAGGTACTAATGTTGGTCTTGCTCAAGATACTGCTCAAGGTACTGTGAGGCTGTCTCTCATTACACCAAGGACCTTAAATTTTGAAGAAGATGTGGGTCCATCCAATCCAGTTCAGGAAGAAGAAGAGATAATAAAGTCTACTAACAGTGATGATGAGACAATAGCACAGATTATGATGAGTATATCCAGACCTACAAGCATTGTTATTCAAGAAGTTGAACAGACTCAAGATCTGCAATCTTCTCCTCAATCTACTCAAGAAGTTGATCTTAAAGACAAAGGAAAAGGAATCTTGGTAGAACCAGAGAAAAAGAAGAAGAAGAAGAAGGAATTCACTTTAGCACAAATAAGGGCTATTCAAGAAGCTAAAGGTGAAGAAGCTGCTAAAAAGTTACAAGCAGAACTTGATGCTCAGTTTGTAAAAGAACGTGAGATTGTTGTTCAACCAAGAAGGCCAATGACAAAAGCTCAAGAAAGAAATTTTTATATGAGTTATTTGAAAGGTCAAGGATACAAAGGTTTACAGAAGTTAAAGTATCAAGAAATGAAGGATTTATATAATGCTGTCAGAGAAGAATATCAAAGACAAGTAGCTGGCATTATTGGTTATGATACTGAAGAAGGAAAACAGATGATGGAAGCTGGAAATAAAAGGAAAAGAATAACAACTAAATCACAGTCATCAAAGAAGTCTAAATCTGAAGTGGAATTAAGAGCAAACACAATTGATGAACTGAGAAATTACCTAAGAGTTGTTGACTTTGAGCTTCCTAAGTCAGAAGAAGTTGCTGCTACAAAGGCTAAGATATCAGATTTGGAAGTTATTGAATCTAAAAAAGATGGAGATTATTTTGTTTTCCATAGAGAAGATGACAGCTTCAGAGCATTTAATTTGTTGGTAGATGTACTACACCTTATAGACAGAGAAGATTTGTTTTATCTACATCAACAGATTCAAGCTCATTTTGAACACATTCCACTCAAAGGAATTGGTGTAGTGTTGCTGGGAGATCTTACAACAATGTGGGAAACAGAAGAGATAAGCACAGCTGATGTTTGGAAGAATCAAGAAGTCTGGGAGATTCAAAGTTGGAGATTCTTTGCAAATGCTGGTGTACATGTCTTAGAATTGGAAGATGGTACTATGATTCATATGCTAGCTGAAAGGAGATATCCTCTTACAAGAGATCTGATGATGAGGATGCTAGATCATGGTATGGAAGTAGAGCAAGAGGATGAAACTGCTCTAATGGTGATAAATTTGTTCATCAATTGGACAATTTTGAAGGATGATGATTAGTAAATACTGGTATGATCTTAATTGTTTAAAATCTTTTGAATAAACAAGTACTTTATTCAAAGTACTGCTGATCAAAAAGTACTTTCACAAAGTACTGCTTGCAGCCTAAAACCAGTAAAGTCTTTTTGAAATAACAATTTTTGTCATGTGCAAAATACTTTTTGAAGCAAAAATGTTTACAGCAACAAATTTTTTTTGAAGATGAACATGGTGTTAGTACTTGTGCTACACAACAAATGGTATTTAACTCACCATGTTTAACAAACAAGAAAGAGTTTGACTCATCATAAGGGTACGGCTCTGATGTGATAATCAAATCCGTTTTTAGTTGACAATTTACTAAAAATTGTATGGTTTTCAACTCACCATATCTGTGATAAGTGAAGAGTTGACTAGCCCACAAGAAAATGGCTTGTGGTAAAGGCTGTGGAAAATCCATTCATATGGTAATTAGTTCACCATGGTAGTTGTACTAAAAGAAATAGCTAGTCCAAAAGCAAACGGCTATTGGTAAAGACTACTCAAATCCGTTGATAGCTGATGATTTGCTAAAAATCATATGGTTATCAATGTACCATGGTTTACTTAACCTAAACATTGGCTACTCCAGAGTTAATGGCTTTGGTAAAGAGACATCAAAATCCATTAATTTTCAATGATTCACCTCTCACAGGAGTTAACACACCTGGAAGTGATGAGAATAGTATGAAACTTCACATGATTTGATGTATCTTATGTTGCTGAGTAGCTGAGAAGAAATTAAGTTGCTGTAAAGACAAAGAATTGTTGCTGATAAAGATTGCAGATACTACATGCTGATGATAACAAAACAACGAGTATGTCTTTCAAAGAAACAACCTTTCCTTGAAGATAAAGATTACAAACAGAAACTTGAAGTCAAACAAGTAGAATTCAAGTTAGGGGAGGATTGTTGGGGTATAAATGTTGAAGTACTGTTGAACATCAAAGTGCTGCTTAAGTATATAAGTCAAAGTACTGCTCAAGATCAAAGTACTGCTCGTTGAATAAAGTCAAAGTACTGCAAAGGATTAAAAGACTGACGACATGCAAAGATTAGATTAGGAATATTATGTAAATTCTAGAATATTCTAAAGTTAGAGTTAGTTTACTTGTCGTTCAAGTATTGTAAACCGACTAGGGTTTTCCTTGTGCCTATAAAAGGATCCCTAGGTCAATATTAGAGATATACGATTTAAAAAAAAAAAGCTAAAGTTCGATATTAGAGATATTAGGGTTGTTTGTGAGTCTGTATTCGATAAGCAGATTCAAGGTGTTAATATAATCGTTGAAGTTTGTTATTCTTCTTAGCTTTGTTAAGTAAATTCCGCATACTTAAAAAGAGTAATTCAGTGTTTCATTATTAGTAGTTTAGGATTTATCCAAGACTGCTAAACCCTTAACAAGCTATATAAGATAGTTTGAACTCGGATCGCGTGTCGATCCTACGATCTTACGTGTGATCCTACGATCTTACTTACGATCCTACATCAGATGCGATCCTACCACGATCCTACACGATTTTGACTGGTGTGCACGTAAGATCGTACGATCTTATGTGTAAACTCGCGAGTTTGACAGCCTTGCTTTAAACAACTAGAAACTGCTCTAACCATTGAATAGAAACAACAAAACTAGTTAACTGTTACATACCACAAATACATACAAATTATTGTCTTAAACATCAAGTAATAAAAGATAAATGTTTTTGAAATTAAACATAAAACCACCCATTCTTTGCCTTCTTAGCATTCACCATCATCTTCAATAGTTGCCCCACGCATCTCATCACCATTTATATGCAAGTAGTATAAAAAAAGAATGCAACCATTTACTTGACCAAATCGTGTTGTATGTAACATCATGATTTTGTTGCTCTTAATCCTATAATGCAACCTCTCACTTTAACCTTACTTCTCTTAACCTTTTCTCCAACACTACAACCTCTACTTTAATTGCTCTTAAACCTGGAATGCACTTAACCTTTTCTGCAACATCCACGGGCATTTCATTGTATGCTTTTTTTTTCATCTCAAACCTTCTANTATCATGACTTTCATCCATTATTTTCATCTGTGATGAACACTTTGTCACATTCCCTATCATCAGACACATTGATCACAACCTTAGCCTTATCACTTTCTCCCATATTAATATCTAAACAAACACGAATTAGGGCAAACACGAATATAACAAACACAATTTAGAGAAAATACAAATATAACAAAAACGATTTAGGGCAAACCCGAATCTAACAAAAACGAATTAAAACAAACACGAATTAAAACCCTAAGTTGTTTGGTTGTTTATGACTGTGCTATCATCAATTTCATTTTGAAAATCAACAAGATCCAAATCCTTTTGATCATAACTAGAATAAAAATCCTCACTTTATAAGGGTTCACAGTTTGCATCTTCCTCATTAAGAAAGTCTAAAACATCATACTCAAAAATGTTCAACATAAAGGACAACCATTCAGCTATTCCTATAATCTAAGTTAACAAAATCATCAACTCCATTGTCTGGTATAAGTAGAAACAATCAATTGAACTATCAATTGATTAAATTATAATGTACATTATATTCAATAACCTTTGGTTGTTGGCGAAATGGGAGAAATTTGGTTGTTTGGTTTTCTCATTTTGAAGTGTTTGAAGTGTTAAAGTTTTTTTTGTTTGAAGAGTGTTAAGATTAGTAGGTGAGAAGCACAACTGTGTAAAATACCATCGCATGTTTTGAAGGACCAACAATGTAATTGGGTTTTGAACTAAACGACGAAAATACCCATCTTGTGCAAGTCATGTGTCACAATTAACGAGTAAAAATAACCACCATTAAGTAGCACGCATGTTTTAGGACTAAACGGGATTGAAAAAGCCCACCATGGGGACTAAAATAGACGGAACCCTAGAACAAAGGATCAAATGTAAAAACGGGACAAACTTTGGAGACCAAAGGTGTAATTTACTCTAGAAATTACTTCTTGCTTTGTTTCTATGACGATTAGTTGACACAAGAATGCAATAAATTCAAAGAAACCAACTTTGACTGATAAATGGATAAGACACAAACATGACATCTGCTTTGAATATTCAGATATAATCTTTGCTCAAAAGAAATCTTGTGGTTATGCTGAAACGAGGGGGTTGGCAACACACCCCTCACCCCATTTCCCTTCACTCACTACCACCCAATCCCCTTATGCCACATCATCCCCCCACTTTTCCCTTCCCTCACTCATTTTTTGTTGGCAACACACCCCTCACCCTTTTTTTCCCCTCCAACGTCTCTTTTTTGCCCAACGTTCGAAAAAAGCAAGACTCCACCGTTCGGTAACTATTCCCGAGCGGGGCTCACCGTGCCCCTCACCGCATTAGCGGCGGTGGTGTTCACCGCACGGGGTGAGCCTCCCCGAGGTGTTCACCGCATGCACTGCCAATGACAAAATGACATGACACAACGTTCTAATTAACTTTTACATCAAACAGCTTGTGTTATCCAACGGTAACTTATATTTATATGAAAACGTACTTGTGTATATATGGTGGCATATTTAGTTATCAAGAAAATGTATTCTTAACTCTTCTACAGTCATACTAATCTTGAAACAATTATAATCACAAATTTTTCAATTTTATACTACTGTTTAGTTATGTGTCGTTGTTATCATAACAAATGATTTAATACAAATATAATAGCAATGAATAAAAACTGTATATAACAAGTAAGGTGCTACCAATTATTAAAGAACAAATAACACATGTTAATCAATCCAAAAAAGCAAGCAAGATAGACAACTCTGTGTGTGTTAAAATTATCTTCAGTTAACTATTTACATATATAAAAAGAAGATAATCAATAAAATCATTACAATTAATGTATATTTACCTAACTATCAAATGATTAGGTTTACATTTACATTTCATATATCATGCAACAATTTCTTCTTTCTTGTGTCCTATTGAGTAAAACTACTGATCGTGTGAGGAAATCAACTAGACGAAGAACGAAACATCCTTTTTACTATAGAAGGTTTGTTAGCGGGATTTTTGTAGACTGAAATCGGTTGAAATTTGTTTTCTCGTATTTTGGCAACTCTTGGATGTTTGCGAGTCAAGGTGATCGTTACTTTTTTATCCATCAAGCTGATCTCCACCGAGTCCGCCTCACCTGCGATTTGGAAAAAATACGCTTGTTATCTAGATTGCGCATATGAAACATTCAGTTTAAGTACAAGAATTAAAAAAAAAAAAAAAAAAAAAACAGTAACATATTATCAACTACTCCATTATATATATCTCCAAATATAAACTCATAGGATTAGATAATCTAACTATCTAAGTTTCAAAAAAAAAAGGATAATCTAACTATCTTATAATGCACAAAGGCCTACTATTATTAGAATACTTAAAATTAAGCCTTACACATTTCAATGCTAAAAGTACAAATGATTCAACACAATTAGACATTTAGTATCATACTACTTATAGAAATTCCCCTCATATTTAATTCTAACATACAATTAATACTAACATTAAATACAATAAATAAAAGATTATGTACATTAAATACAATTAACTAACTGGTCAATAAATACAATTAATGTACTTATTAAAACACCCTCTACATAATAAATACAAATTATCAAGCATATTGTACAACCAAATTAAACACAATTCCCGCATTAAATGTCACTAATACAAATAATAAAGCACATTATACAAATATTCAAGCCCGAACGAGCAACGGGCCAAATGGGCTCGAGCCCGAACGGGCACGGGCCAAACGAGCTCTAGCCTGAACGGACACGAGCCAAACGAAAATTTTGATATCCGTAAAATTTTTATTGTCAAAAAGAACATAATAAACTAAAATACATGATTCACCGGAAAATTTTATTTCAGGGTACCCGCAGCTGCAACGCGCGGAGACCTTGCTAGTTACATCAAATGGGGCCAACATAAATCATTTCAAAGGTATCCAACATCAAATTTGGCCAATATAAATCATCACAAAGGTATCCAAGGTGGAAATTTTACACAAAAACAATAGTATACGAAGTTGTATGTATGACACAAAGAAGCATAGTATACGAAGTTAATTAATAATAATAAAACTAAATAAATAAAGTAAAATGTGTCTATAGCTCAAGCATTCATGTACTTTCCAGGCCCACTAGACTTTTAGACTCGTTGGATAACTGGATGATGAATTTACAACGGCTAGCTGTCGCTATTAGACACGATGGCCGGAAATTATTAGTCAAGTCACTTTTAACGGCCATATCAAAGCCATCGGAAATTCAACAAATCGTTACAACACGTCCCAAAAATATTAAAAAGACTACAATTAGTACTTTACCATTAAGAACCAAATTAAGCAACTAGGATAATATAAAAAATAGTTAAAAGACTAGGTACTATGACCAAATTTTCCAGGTCAACATATATAGGCTGCCAGAAAATCAAGAAACAATGATAAGAATTTGGAACATACCATTTAATCTTGAGACTATATCAGCAACTCTATCTTGACATCTTTTGCATTGAAAATCAGCTAAAAGAACCACTTCTTGAACCTGTTTTTACAAACAAACAAAAAAAACCATGCAGATTAGCTCATATATAGTATGACATATACCAAAAAAAAAATAAAGAAGTTATGATCATACTAGTGGGAAAGTTAAGGATTCAATTGTGGCAAGTGTTGTTGGAACAATGGCCATCTTTTCGCATGCGAATTCGTCATCTTTTTGGTCTTCATTTTGATCAATAACAGCCATAGTTTCTCTAGATATTATTTCTAAAAAGGGGTGTATGAAAACTTTGGCTAAAACGACTGGAAATGAAAAGGGGACCTTTGTGATGCTTTTATGTGTATTGGGGAACCCCACATAATATATCGTGTGTGTGAGAAAATAAAAAACACAAGTTGCAAAAAAAAAAAATATTGGAAAGTTGACAAATATGCTTCTAAAGCATTGGCAGACTCCTACCCACTACATTTTTTTGGTATAAGTTATAGTATAATACATTCTTTGTCCATTAGCTAGAAGAATGTTAGATCACGTTTCATATATAAATTAAATAGCAAGTTCAACTATGTATGCCCATAATTGTTGTTTTTGTAGCACGTCTTATAGGAACCTTATTAGTTTAATTAAGTCATTTGAACGAGAAAATTAATCTATGTATGCTGTAATAATGACTTAAAGAAACATATATCGTGTTTTAGTATCATTTATCCACAATGTTACCACCTTCTAATTCTCAAGCTAATCATGATTAACGTCACTAGCTACTAAAAGTCTAGAACTGCTCCCTTTAACCACTTTTATCACTGAAATTTTAGTGTAATTATATGTATATGGCTCCACATAAATCATTCTTTTGAAATTAAACATCTGTAACAATTCTATACATACCATTTCGATTAACTATTCGTTAACCTTTTTTTTTTTTTTTTTTTTTTGAACAGCATTAGATTAAAAAAAAACGAGAGAAAAGTCTAGCAAATCACTAGACTAAACAACAATACAATTGATGTTTAAGCCATTCAACCCAAGAGATTTTACTCTTTGAGTTTCGATACTTTAATCAAAAAAACGAATACAAAACATCCAGCATGTTGTCAACCCGGTAACTTCTAACCTCACCCGACTATTGTTAACATTTGGAACCGAGATCGGTTCATATGCAGATTGGGTATCATGGTGTAATCAGGTTATGGAGTTGTTACCTTATGGTGAGCATCACGCGTCACCACTATAAAAACCTCTTTGGGTCGCGCGTGCAAGAGAGATAAAGGTGATGGTGCTCACTTTTATTTTGTTATTTTTTGAGTGTGCGTTAGGTATTTTAAATGATATGTTTGTATAAAGTTAATATCTTTAAGGGAGACAATATCCCCGCGGCCAAACTGTGGAACGAAAAGTGTGGAATAAAAAATAAAGTTTAAAAAGTCAAAGTACTCCATATTAAACTGATAAAAAGTACGGAATATAAACTGATAAAAAATTGTGTTGTACTGTAAACAATGGGTCAAAGAGGGGTAGAAAGTACGCAACATGTGTACTTTTGGTGAGCCACTCGGGGTACCAATAACATAACCCTATTTCTAATGGGGAATGATGGATTCACAAAAATAAATCCACAAAATCATCCACAAAAAAAGGTGCATTTCTTGATTGGCTGAATTAGAGAAAAGAGAGAGAAAATATAAAAAATTAATCAATCAGGAAGTGACACCTCCTTTTATGGATGGTTTTGTGAATTCGTTTTTGTGGATCTATTATTCCCCATTTCTAATGGTGATGACAAAAAAGGTAAAATGTATTGATAGTAGTGGCATGTTTAATGTTGATGTGAAGTTGATATAAAAATTATGGTAATAGTCACTATAAAATCCAGCCTTAAAGACGTGGTGATGATTTACTAGTCTTCTAATTAGTTTTAGCTGTTAGATTGATAAACTTTTGTGGCTTAAACTTTATTAATGATAAATTATTTATGGTGTATAAATATGAAACAATAATAAAACTCTAATGGACCTTAAGCTCACAAGCCGGTTTTTGGCCAAATATCTCATTTAATATTCCCTCGCAGTTCAAACGGCAAAATCACGAAAGCTCGGATTATTACAAACTTTCTGTCTAGTTTTTCGTTGATTTTTTTCAAATTTGTTGACTAATATCTCATTTGGTCCTTAATTCACAATTTCATAAGTGCTAGGAAGATAAGTTTTTTTAAATTTTTTTTCAGCGATCATCACTAACTTTATGTCTAGTTTTTTGTCAAATTTTTTCAGATTTATTATTTTTATTTTTTTTATTACTAATATCACTTTTATCATAAACTTAACAAGTTTTTCTACATGTTTTTAACTGTGAATATAAACTTTTTTTCAAAAACTTTTTCAATGTTTTTGCTTCAAAATGCATCTAGTTTCATGTCAATTTTTTTCCGAAAAAACTGCGAAAGCAAAAGAAAGTGGTAGAAAAGCATAAACAAATAATTAATTTGGTGACGACATTTGAAAGTAAGTAGAGATTAATCTTTATCATACAGCAACAACAAAAGCAAAGAAACAAAAATAAAAGCAAGCGTAGACCTTTTTTCTACAGCAATTGACTTTTGGCGGCGCGTCCGGCAGCCGACAGGGGTGATCAAGTTGTGTTTTTTGCAGAATTGAAAAGTGAAGAGAATGACGCTAACCGTGTCAGTTAACTCCAAATGGTTAAAATTTTATGGCCAAAACAATATGCGGGTAGGGTTTTTGCCGAAAATTGCTACAAGAAAAAATAAATTGAGAAACGGCTAGGGTTTGACGAGAATGACATAGGAGAGGCGGCTCAACATAGCCACCTAGGTCTGAGGATCAGACATGCTCTGATACCATATTAGACTGATAAACCATGAGTTAAACTTTATTAGTGATAAACTATTTATAGAGTACAAATACGAAACCAACATAAAACTCTACTGGACCTCAAAGCCAGCAAGTCGGTCTTGGGCCAAATATCTCATCTAATATTTAGCATGATATTGACGAGGTGATTTACAACATCATGTCACAAGTTGATGGTGAACTTAGTTAATCGATCAACAACAGTCATTGGTAACGGATTATATGAGCTTGTATAATCATAAGCTAATATAAACATCTTGTCACCATGATTTTCATTAAATACGTGTAACATATAATAATTCAACGATAATGACATACTATTGGTACAAGCTTCGTACTTACTCATGTTGCTTGACTTTAGTGGTGGTGTGGGGTAAAAGTGGTAGCTATTCGTTTAATTATACGCGTCAATTTTGATGATTGTAATTAAATCTAGAGAAAAGTAAGGCACAATGGTACATCCAAAATTTCAACATGGCATTTATAATTACAAGTTATTTCATTTAAGCTATCGAACTTACTTGAAGATGTTAATTTAAAATTAGCAAATGGAATGATTGATTGATTTGTATGTAACTTGTAAGACCGATTCTCTTCGGCCCGGTCCAACTTTTTTGTCAAGTAAGCTGGTGGGCCCACCTCTCGCAGGTACAGGTGTACAAGGTAGACAGACAGTATCCAATGAAACATAAAATATTCTCAAAAAAAATAATAATAAAAAAAATAAAAAATAAATAAATAAAACTGTTAATGTTCACATATTACCCCTAAAGTATTAAAGTATTCTACTTTTAGTCCTTTAGCTTTTCAATAAGCAGTTGGGTTTAGTTGAGTTCTGACTTCTGACCAGAACCACAAACTCTACTTTTTTTTTTGCTTCTATGAAGATTATTGGATTGGTTTAGAAAGTAGATTGAAACCTTTAATTTATTGGCTAACTTTTAGGTGATATTTTGTTTTTGTACAAATATTTGATAAGCTTTTGAGCATCTAAGGACCTAAACATCAATTTAATACTAAGATTCTACTTTGATATTCTGATTTGCTTATATAGCACAAAGAACATGACAAAGTTATGTCTACTTGTCTCAAAACCTAACCAAACAAAAAAAGTTAGCATTGTTTAGAAATGAGCACTTATGTCGAAGAAGATCTTTTTAGTATTATTGTGAAACATTTACTTTGTAGCAAAAACCCTTAAATAGTTTCAGAAATGAAAATTTAAATCGATAGAACTTGTAATATACGTCGATCATTTAAGAAAATAAAATGAAGACATTTCTAGACTGTTATACCTACATACAATATTTATCAAAAATCACTTAAACAATCTTTTTTTCCCCTTCAATTCACGCATGCTACAAGCCTACAAACTAATATATTTCGTTTTGAAACTATAAATCTTACGCATGATGTTTATAAAAAAAATAATACTCCGTATAAATACCGTTCATTTATAAAATAGTTAATGGTATATATTAAACGGTCATAAATGATACAACCACAAGTAATGACATATGTAGTTGTCAAATATGACTTCTTAAACGAAAAACTAATGTGTAAATAAATAGCCATAAAGTGTTCTAGGTATCAATAACGTTAACATTTCATACGTCATTTCATGAAAATTTCTGATAATCCCAAACAAGCTTCTTTGAATCTGAACTATTACTGCAAAATTGTCCATTTTCAGTGAAGTTACAAACGAGCCAATGATGTAAAGTTAAACTCGAACTCTATATAATAATTCTACACGTAAGGTATTCTTATGCCAAGATTGATCGAACTCAACCGGTTAGATTAATTCAAGCTAGATTCAAGAGTTTAAGTATTCTTGTGGTGCATAATTGATGCATAAAACTCTATAATAATTCTTCAAATATTCTTATGACTAAAACTTAATCATCTTATATATACGAAATGTTTAGCAAACACCACTTTATATACACGGTCAGAACTCGAAAGCAACAAAAATTAGCTTTGTAGTCCTCATTATGCATCAAAAGAGAACTAATTATTTACAGCAATAGTCATTGTGTCTGGAATATAAAACAGTGTCGTGATTGATCCGAAATACTAATTTAAGACTTGGATGACAATTATTTTTGTTCCTATGCAAAGATAAATGAACAATGTAAGTGTCTTTCGAAAAAAATATATATATGAACAATGTAAGTAAAATAATGCCTTAAACTTAGGATGAGCTTATTTAATTCAATATAGTTTAGTTTGATCTTACAAAAGTAAACAAACTATTAGATTGCAAATGCCGACATACAACCTAACGCCATCAACCAACTTTGTCTACCTTATTTGGTTCAATTCGGGTTATTAAACTCTATCAGAGGTTGCAGTGTACATGAAGCACTTCTAGAAATAGGAGGACATTATTAGACGTTATACCTACATATCATTTTCATTTGTTTAACTCATGGCTTTGCAATAGTAGTCATAGTATAAACTATAATTAGTTTTGATATACGTCTACATCAATCCAAGAAATCAAGAATGCCCCCAAACGTATTACTAAGTTACTACGTACATACGTTTCGTTATAAAGCTGATATTATAATCATTAGAGTGTCATTTTCTAAGGTTTTTCATGACGAAGGGAACGATAGGAACGAAATGTTTGTGTTTAGGACTTAGGAGTACGGGACGAGCGGAGTCAGATAGTAAAAGTTGTTCAATTAATATGGAGCAGGTTAAGGAGATTGGCGAATTAATTGGGGTATCATGGGCTAAAGCGGAGAGCGAGAAGGCGAGGGACGTAGAAAATGTGGAAAAGGAGGGTGAAAAGCTGGAGTCTCAACAGGAAGGTGAGTAGTCATTGTGTCGTTTTAATTTTTAGTTACCATGAAGATTATTTCTATTAATATAAGGGGTATTGGTGAGGCCGGGAAGAAGGGATGGATTAAATCAATAATTAGGGATGAGCGTCCAGACATCATAGGTATACAAGAAACTAAATGTGGGGTAGTAGACGAACTGATGATAGAAGAGCTATGGTGGGGAAGGGACTTTGGCTTTACACAGTTAGCTGCAAATGCTAAGTCGGGAGGGATTATAATGATATGGGACACAAGATCTTTATGTATAAAGATGGTATGGGGGATGAGAGATTTGTGGCGGTAAGAGGAGAGTGGAAAGGTAAAGAAGGAGATGTGTATTTGGCATGTATATCCTTGTAAAAGTTTGATATTACGTCAATATCTTTGCAAATTTTCTAATTTCACCAATATCCTCTCAAAACTTTATAAATACTCATATATATCCAAAAACTAGAGTAAATTTCATAAATCGTCCCTGTGGTTTAACGGGTTTAACGGATTTGGTCCCTCGAAAGATTTTTTTCTCGGATCCTCTCCCCGTGGTTTTATACCCGTAACGGGTTTGGTCCCTCTGGCTAACGCTCGTTAGTTTTTTCCGTTAGCTAACGACCGTTTGCAACAAACATTTGCACCGTTAGTCCTTTATACTAACGGCCGTTTTATACTTAATACAAAATTTGTTTTTTTTTTGTTTTTTTTTTCGTTTTGTTTTTTAATTAAAAAAATAAAATTAAAAAATTAAAAAATTGGTTTTCTAATAATTTTTATTCTAAATATCTTTAAAATTTATACACGTTTTTATACACATTTCTATACACGTTTCATACACACATTTTTATACACACATTTTTATACAAAGAGTAAACTTCAAAATACATCCCTGTGGTTTACCCAATTTCGCACCATACATCCCTCTCGAAAAAGTTGCAACAAATACATCCCTCCGTTAGTAAAAGTGAACCAATATACATTCCTCAGTTAAAATAAGGACTAACGGTGCAAATTTTTTCTTCGTTATCTCCTAACGAGATAGAACACATTTGCACCGTTAGTCCTCTGGGTTAACGGTATTTGCACCGTTAGTCTTTTTTTACGTTTTCTTCCGTTTTTTCTGTTTTTTTTACGTTATCTTCCGTTTTTTTACGTTTTCACCGGTTTTTTACGTTTTTTTTTCCTTTTTAACGTTTTTTTACGTTTACGCCCGTTTTTTACGTTTTCACCCAGTTTTTTTACGTTTTATCATTTTTTACTTTTTCGCATGTTTTTTACGTTTTCGTCGATTTTTTTACTTTCGTCCTATTTTTATGTTTTTCATCCGTTTTTAACGTTTTCGCCCTTTTTTTTTACATTTTCGTCGTTTTTTTTAATGTTTACGCACTTTTTTTACGTTTTCACCCGTTTTTATTATGTGAAGTTCTCGGATAAAAATATGACACTTTAATTTTTATTACGTAAAAACCGGTGAAAACGTAAAAAAAGGGGGGCAAACATAAAAAAAGGACGAAAACGTAAAAAAAAAAAAGGGCGAAACGAAAAAACGGACGAAAACTTAAAAAAACAGAGCAAAACGTAAAAAAAAACGCGAAAACATAAAAAAATCGACGAAACGTAAAAATCGACGAAAACGTAAAAAACATGCGAAAAAGTAAAAAACGGAAGAAACGTAAAAAACCAAGTGAAACGTAAAAAAATGGGCGTAAACGTAAAAACGGTCAAAAGGTAAAAGCCCGTAAAATACCAGGGAAACGTAAAAAACAGAAGAAAACGTAAAAACAGAAGAAACGTTAAAAAAAAGGTGAAAACGTAAAAAAACGGAAGAAAACATAAAAAACCGGGTGAAACGTAAAAAAACGGGTCGTAACGTAAAAAAAACGGATGAAAACGTAAAAAAAAACGGAAGAAGACGTAAAAAAACCAGGTGAACGTAANCCGTTTTTTTCGATTTCGTCCATTGTTTTTTACGTTTACGCCTTTTTTTTTTACGTTTTCCACCTGGTTTTTTTACGTTTGTCTTCCGTTTTTTACGTTTTCCCTATTTTTTTATGTTTACTCCGTTTTTTTAACGTTTTCAACGTTTTTTTTTTACGTTTTCGTCCATTTTTTTTACCGTTTTCGTCCGTTTTTTACAGATATCTGAAAACGGACGAAAACGTAAAAAAAACACGCGAAAACGTAAAAAAAACGGACGAAAACATAAAAAAAAAAATAGGCGAAAACTAAAAAAACGGAAGAAAACGTAAAAAACCGGGTGAAAACGTAAAAAAACGGGCGTAAACGTAAAAAAAATGGACGAAAACGAAAAAAACGGAAGAAAACGTAAAAAAGTGCTAACGGTGCAAATACCGTTAACCCAGAGGACTAACGGTGCAAATGTGTTCTATCTCGTTAGGAGATAACGGAGAAAAAATTTGCACCGTTAGTCCTTATTTTAACTGAGGGATGTATATTGGTTCACTTTTACTAACGGAGGGATGTATTTGTTGCAACTTTTTCGAGAGGGATGTATGGTGTGAAATTGGGTAAACCACAATGATGTATTTTGAACTTTACTCTTATACAAATTTCATACATGTTTTTATACACACGTTTTTATACACGATTTTATACACATATTTTTATACACACATTTTTAAGTACACGTTTTTATACACTCAGTTTTATACACACGTTTTTATACACACACGTTTTTATATACATATTTTTATACACACTTTTTTATATACACGTGTTCACACACGTTTTTATACACATGTCTTTATACACACACCTTTTCATATACATTTTTTTATACACACTTTTTTATACACACGTGTTTACACACGTTTTTATACACATGTTTTTATACACACCTTTTTATACACACGTTTTAATACACACGCTTTTTAAAACGTGTATAAGAATGTGTGTAAATTTTTATACACTTTTTTATACACATGTTTACAAATAAATTTTTATACACATGTTTACACATATTTTTATACACTCATATCTTTACAAATAAATTATTATACACACTTTTTTATACACACGTGTTTACACACGTTTTTATACACACGCTTTTTAAAACGTGCCTAAAACGTGTATAAGAATGTGTGTAAATTTTTATACACTTTTTTATACATATGCTTACAAATAAATTTTTATACACATGTTTACACATATTTTTATACACTCATATCTTTACAAATAAATTTTTATACACACCTTTTTATACACACGCTTTTACACGCGTTTTTTATACACATATTTTTACACATTTGAACACACGTACACATTTATACACGTTGTTACACACGTACACATTTATGCACACATTCTTATATAAGTTTTAGACACGTTTTAAAAAGCGTGTGTATAAAAGCGTGTGTATAAAAACGTGTGTATAAAAATGTGTGTATAAAAACATGTGTATAAAAACATGCGCATGAAAACGTGTGTATAAAAACGTGTAAAAACGTGTGTATAAAAATGTGTATATAAAAACGTATGTATAAAAACGTGTACATAAAAATGTATGTATAAAAATATGTGCATAAAATCGTGTATATAAATGTTGGTATAAAAACGTGTATAAAATTTGTATAAAAATGTGTGTATGAAACGTGTATAGAAATGTGTATAAAAACGTGTATAAATTTTAAAGATATTTAGAAAAAAATTATAAGAGAACCAATTTTTTAATTTTTTTATTTTCTTATTTTTATTTTTATTTTTTTTAATTAAAAAAAATTGTATTAAGTATAAACGGCCGTTAGTATAAAGGACTAACGGTGCAAATGTTTGTTGCAAACGGTCGTTAGCTAACGGAAAAAACTAACGAGCGTTAGCCAGAGGGACCAAACCCGTTACGGGTATAAAACCACGGGGAGAGGATCCGAGAAAAAATCTTTCGAGGGACCAAATCCGTTAAACCCGTTAAACCACAGGGACGATTTATGAAATTTACTCCAAAAACTAATTAAATTGTATTTATGATAATTTTAATTTGTAAAAGCAATATTTACCTCTAATTTAATAAGTAGAATGACTATTTTGCCCTTTTCTTAATATTAGGTACATATGTCATGATGAGGAAAATTCAAATGCATACCCTTATTTTGGTACATACCAAGGGACAAATCCCCACCATCCATCTAGTTTGATCTAATGGTGTGGATTAACCTAAGACTAAATGGGGAAACATAAGTCCATGTTTTTTTTTCTTTTTCTTTTTCATTGTCTTTTTGTCTTTTTACTATTCATTTTTTTTTTTTTTTTTTTTTTTTTCACGCTACATATATTTTTTTGTTTTTTGTTTTTTTCTTTTTAGTTTTTTTTTTCTTTTTTTGCGTTGTCTTTTTTTTCAAGCTTTTTTCCCTTTTTTTTCTCTCTTTTTTCTAATTCACGTTTTTTTTCTTCCTATTAAACGTTTTTTTCGCCTTCATACATTTTCGTCTGTTTTCATACATTTTCATCCATTTTCATAAGTTTTTGTCTGTTTTCGTACGTTTTCGCCCGTTTTCATATATTTTCGCCCGTTTTCGTCCGTTTTCATAAGTTTTTGTCCATTTTCATACGTTTTCGCCCGTTACTGTTTTCATATGTTTTTCTTACATTTTCGTTCGTTTTCATATGTTTTCGTCCTTTTTCATACGTTTTCGTTCATTTTAATATGTTTTCGTCTGTTTTCTTTCATTTTCGTCCATTTTTCATANTTTTTTTTTTTTTTTTTTTTTTTTTTTTTTTCACGCTACATATATTTTTTTGTTTTTTGTTTTTTTCTTTTTAGTTTTTTTTTTCTTTTTTTGCGTTGTCTTTTTTTTCAAGCTTTTTTCCCTTTTTTTTCTCTCTTTTTTCTAATTCACGTTTTTTTTCTTCCTATTAAACGTTTTTTTCGCCTTCATACATTTTCGTCTGTTTTCATACATTTTCATCCATTTTCATAAGTTTTTGTCTGTTTTCGTACGTTTTCGCCCGTTTTCATATATTTTCGCCCGTTTTCGTCCGTTTTCATAAGTTTTTGTCCATTTTCATACGTTTTCGCCCGTTACTGTTTTCATATGTTTTTCTTACATTTTCGTTCGTTTTCATATGTTTTCGTCCTTTTTCATACGTTTTCGTTCATTTTAATATGTTTTCGTCTGTTTTCTTTCATTTTCGTCCATTTTTCATACGTCTTCGTCCGTTTTCAGACGTGTTTTTACGCTTTCATACGTTTTCGTCCGTTTTCATACATATTCGTCCATTTTCTTATGTTTTCGTTCGTTTTCATACGTTTTCGTCCGTTTTCATCCGTTTTCTTTTGTTTTCGTCTATTTTTCAAACGTTTTTGTCCTTTAAATACATGTTTTTACACTTTCATACGTTTTTTTCCATTTTCATACATTTTCGTTCGTTTTCTTACATTTTCGTCTATTTTTTCATTCGTTTTCGTCCGTTTTTAAATGTTTTTGGCAATTTTTATACATTTTTATATGTTTCTAAATATCACAAGTGATATTCTGAATATCACAAATTATATTCTGAATATAACAAGTGATATTATATGATATTCAGAATATCACAAATGATTTTCTGTGATATGTAGAATATCACAAGTGATAATATGAGTACCACAAATGATATTCTGGATATTATAAGTAATATTCTGTGATATTCAAAGTATCACAAGTGATATTCTGAATATAATAAGTGATTTTCTGAATTTGACAAGTGATTTTCAACAAATGTTTTATAACATGAAAATCACTTGATATTCTGAATATAATAAGTGATTTTCTGAATTTGACAAGTGATTTTCAACAAATGTTTTATAACATGAAAATCACAAGTGATATTCAGAAAATCACAAGTGATAGCTATTCAGAAAAACACAAGTGATATTCTGAATATCAATTGTGATATTCAAAAACGTATAGAAACGGACGAAAACATAAGAAAATCACAAGTGATATTCAGAAAATCACAAGTGATATTCTAGATATCACTGAATATTACTTGTGATATTCAGAAACGTAAGAAAATGGACGAAAATTTAAGAAAGTGGACGAATACATATGAAAACAGACAAAAACGTATGAAAGCGTAAAAACATGTATGAAAAAGGACAAAAACGTATGAAAAATGGGCGAAAACGAAAGATTACGGATGAAAACGGACGAAAACGTTTATGAATATCAATGGTGATATTCTAAAGATCACTTGTGATTTTCTGAATATCTATCACTTGTGATTTTCTGAATATCACTAGTGATTTTTATGTTACAAAACATTTGTTGAATATCACTTGTCAAATTCAGAAAATCACTTATGATATTAAGAATATCAATTGTGATACTCTGAATATCACATAATACTACTTATGATATCCAGAATATCATTTGTGGTACTCATAGTATCACTTGTGATATTCTGCATATCACAGAAAATCACCTGTGATATTCTGAATATCACAGAATATCAATTATGATATTCTGAATATCACTTGTGATATTCAGAATATAACTTGTGATATTCAAAATATAACTTGTGATATTTAGAATATCACAGAATATCACTTGTGATATTCAGAATAATTATTTGATAAAGTTTTGAGTGGTATTTAGTATAATATGGTAATGTGAAAAGTGAAAAGTGTCATACCTTTAGTATCACCAGTGATATTTGAAGTTGAACTGTATATGTGTATTATTACTAGTGATATTTGTATTATCACTTGTGAAATTTTGTATATTTTATATGTTTTTTTGTTTACTTGTTAATCTTTATTTTACTAGTGCTATTTAGTAAACCTAATAATTCAGAAGGAAAAAAAAACATAATAGTATCACAAACGATATACAAGTCCATGATAAAATTAGCAATGTTATTAAATAAACCTAATAATTCAGTAAAAAAAAATCAATCAATCAACAAATTAATACTTCAATTGCAGCGACTGAGAAGCCGCCTCCACTTTCAACTACGCCGCCGCCCCATTGACATTTGAAACTTTTCCATTGTTTGGACAAGTATGTCTATTATGATCAGTTAAATTACAAATATTACAACCCTTCTTTTGGTTCTTACTTTTCTCAATAGCTTTCTCACGTCCACCCTTAATACGGTCATTCTTATGTTCCTTAGGAGGATTCTTTATACCCATAAAATCTTGAACAATATCACAAACTTTTCAGGGTGGAAGACTTGGCAAATTAGTCTCAACTTTTGACTTTAGCTCTCTCAGGTTGTCTACAAAAGAAGTCCAGTATCATAGACAGCTTATCAGTAATTACAACAATAAGAAACAGATTATCAAACATATCACTGGTGATACTACACATATATCAAACATATAACTGGTGATACTACACATATACCATCATATCACTTGTGATATTTAGAAACATATGAAAACGTATGAAAATTGCCAAAAACATTTAAAAACGGACGAAAACGAATGAAAAATAGACGTAAACATAAGAAAACGAACGAAAATGTATGAAAAATGGAAGAAAGCATATGAAAGTGTAAAAACATGTATGAAAAGGACAAAAACGATTGAAAAATGGACGAAACGGACGAAAACGTATGAAAACAAAAAAAACATAGGAAAATGGACGAATATGTATGAAAACGGATGAAAACGTATGAAATCGTAAAAACACGTCTGAAAACGGACGAAGACGTATGAAAATTGGACAAAAACGAAAGAAAACGGACGAAAACATATTAAAACGAAAGAAAACGTATGAAAAAGGACGAAAACATATTATAACGAACGAAAATATAAGAAACATATGAAAACAGACGTTCAAGGGCGAAAACGTAAGAAAGTGGACGAAAACGTATGAAAACGGACGAAAACAGGCGAAAATGTAAGAAAACAGGCGAAAATGTATGAAAATGGGCGAAAACAGACGAAAACGTATGAAAAACAGATGAAAATGTATGAAAGCGAAAAAAACGTTTATTAGGAAGAAAAAAAACATGAATTAGAACTAAAAATAAAAACAACGTGAAAAAAATAGGCGCAAAAAAAAAGAAACAAAGAAAAGAAACAAAAAAGAAACAAAGAAAAAAAAACTATGCAGCGTGAAAAAAAAAAAAAAAAAACAAAAAAAAGAAAAGAAAAAAGGAAATAAAAAAAAGGAAAAAGAAAAAGACAAAAAGCAAAGAAAAAGGGGGAAAAAACATGGACTTATGTTTCCCAATTGAATCGTAGGTTAATCCTCACCATTAGATCAAAATAAATGGATGGTGAGGATTTATCTATTGGTATGCACCAAAATTAGAGTATGCAAAATAAAGTGACTCATGTCATGATACGTGTAGATTACCCATGATATAATACTTCGAAGTTTTTAATACTTCGATATAATACTTTGAACTGAAAGTTTACCCATGANAAAAAAAAAAAAAAACGATAAAAAGAAAAGAAAAAAGGAAATAAAAAAAATGAATAATAAAAAGACAAAAAGACAAAGAAAAAGGGGGAAAAAACATGGACTTATGTTTCCCCATTTAATCTTAGGTTAATCCTCACCATTAGATCAAAATAAATGGATGGTGAGGATTTATCTATTGGTATGCACCAAAATTAGAGTATGCAAAATAAAGTGACTCATGTCATGATACTTGTAGATTACCCATGATATAATACTTCGAAGTTTTTAATACTTCGATATAATACTTTGAACTGAAAGTTTACCCATGACATCATTATTTTGTACAGATGCAAAATTAGTATAGGTGTAGATTAAAGTATAGCATCTTTAAATATTATTCATATTTAACAAGTTTTTTTTATCACATTAGTATAGCTGCACATTAAAGCTCAGATGCAAAATAACATAGTTTTGTAATTCAAAAGCCATGTGCCCAATACAATACTAAATTCAATACATGAAAAGTATTCAACAAAATAACACTAGTTCAAAATGTTTAACATTGGAATGAAGTCATGTTGCTTAATCTAATACGACTAAACCTTTCTTCAGGACATGTTCTTAAACTTGTAAACGAAAAACATGGCAGCAACTCCTTTACGTAACTTGCTTAGTTTTGCTTCGAGTTGTTAGTCTCGCAAGATTTTGTATTCTTTACTCGACGTCCCCTGAAATAGCAAAGTGAAAACATTCCAATTAAAACTATCTCACTGAGATTTTACTTGGAAAAAGTACATAAAAGGTTGAGTAGTTAACCTTTTACTTGTGGGTGCTTGGCATGGTTCAGAGATTTGAGATGTACTCGCATTATATGGAGGATTCTTGCATGTTTTCTGATGGTGTCCAATTCCATTACATTTTTTACATCTATGTCTTTTTTTCTTTTTTTTTTGTCTCATCATGTGCGCGAATTCTTTCTGGGGCGTCCTATAGGCCTTTTGACAATAGGTGGGTGAATCTTCTCACTTGCGTCTATGTGTACCCACTGATCCTTTCCGGGGATTGGAGCAATTTCTGAAGCGTAAGCTTCTTTAAATTTATCGATTGTGAAATATGAATCAACGTAACTATCCCAAATATTATCCCTTGTAAAAGCGATAAATGCCGCCGCGTGCACACATGGAAGGCCTTTAACCTGCCAAGCACGACAACTACATGTTTTCTCATCTAACAAAACCTCCCAGCGTCTTCCTTTATACTTTACCTCAGCACGATTGTCGCTACTTCTACTAACTTGATAATCACCCAAGTTCTACATGAAGAATAGAAATAAAGAAAAAAACGTATATATAAGCCTTCGACATTAGAGTATATGTAATGAGTTAAATCAGTTAACTTGCCTTAGATATTCGTTTCAGGTAATTCTTAGCATTTGGAACTAAGGTTCCCTTCCATTTCTTCGCAATATCCCTCTTCTCGCTAAACCGCACCATAAGCATTTCTCGGATGGCATCAAGAAGATCAAGCACCGGTCGAAGGCGAGCATCACCTACCCAAGAATTAAAACTTTCTGAAATATTGTTCGTGATGTAGTCGCACTTGGATATTGTACCAAACTTGCTTCTACTCCATGTTTTATTATGGTGTTTATTGAGGTACGCAATCACCTCTTTATTTTCAATAGCAATTGCCTCTAATAACCGGTTATGCACCTCAACACAACAAGTATATGCAGCACCCCACAGGTTAATTCTGAAAAAGTCACCATGAAAATGTTTCTTAAAATTGCTATAGAGGTGCCTCATGCATTCTCGATGCTCGGCATCAGGATAAACTTGTCTGATGGCTGTTTCTAACCCTTTTTGCATGTCCGATGATATAACAAGACCATTTGGCGTCCCAATTGCTTTTTTTAATGACATGAGAAACCATTCCCATGAACTTGTATTTTCTGATTCAAGGACTGCATATGCTACTAGAAATATACTATTGTTACCGTCAATACTCACGGCGGCGGCTAATACACCATTAAACTTCCCTTTTAAATGGCATGCATCGAGACTAATATAAGGCCGACAACCCGCAAGAAAACCTCTAGAGCAAGCTGCTAAACATATAAAAAAACCTTTGGAAAAGTTTTTTGTCATCTTTCGTCTCAAAGGCGATTTCAACAATGCTTCCTAGGTTTCTAGTTAGTAGTTCATGTTTGAAAACATCCATCTGCATAAAAGAGTCCTCCCACTTACTATGTATATCCGTGTAAGCTTGTTCTTTACCTCTAAAGGCTCTCAAATATGGTACATCAACATTGTATGTTGTCATTAGCCACTTCCTAATTTCGGTAGTGGATATATCCCCATCATATTTTAGTTTATCAGCAATAACATTTGCAATCCAGCCTTGAGTAGCTCTCTTATTACCACACTTGTTTGTTCGAGTACATGAATGTGTTTTGATAAAATTTTTGACCTACAAAATTATAGAAAAAAGCTAAGCTGAAATTCATTTGACAAACGAGCATAGAAAAACATATACTAACCTGAAAAGTAATTTTATCTTTGGTTCGAGAAGCATGAATCATCCACTCGCAATTTTTGTCTTCACAACATGCTGTCAATCGTTCCAAATCACTTTTCTCAATTTTATACTCAAATTTATTTACGAGTGCGTAATGGTTCAAAGCTCTTCTAAATTCAATCACGTTTGTAAATGTCTTATGAAGTTCCATAGTTGGACTACTCTTGATATACGATTGACTTTCAGGTTCATTGTCACATTCTTCATCACTACTATGACGGCTGTGATAACTATTTTCGCTTGGACAATCTGAGTCTGAACCATTTTCACCCTGAGGTTCATTAGTAACTTCATCTTGAGAACTGCATGAAAAGGTTACTCGAGCTCACGTAAAACAAAATCACAGTATATATTTATATAACAATAACGTTAGCTTACATAAATGAAGTATTTATACCTCTCTAGTACACAATTATCTGTAGTCACATAGATTGTTACTTCTTTTTCCTCCTCGTACATGTTGAGCATCACTATGAACTTCTCGTCAGAATCCAATTGTATGAAAGTTTGTTTTTTTTCTCACTTGTTAACAAAAAGTAATGACAAAACTACATCGCTCTGTATTGGATAATGTTTTATTACTTCTTCAAGTAGGTGATTCAAATGGTATGAGCCTATCTCTATGTGGATACACTTTCTTTTTCCGAAACAATATACTTTCCTACATGAGTTCCTTGCCGATCGAAATAAGCCTCCATATTTCAAATTAAGCTTGTACTTCGTTCCTACTTTCCTGATGATGAAAATAAAATACATAAACAAAGATCTAACTATAATGTCCAGTCGACTTAAATGAGCACCTCAACACAAAAGGAATAATATAAACTTACTCGACAATCGGCGATTGAACACTGTTATTAACATCAACAATATTGTCCATCTTTAACCAAAATTCAACAAAGATTCACTATAACTGATGATAATATGTGGTAAATATGAGTATGTATGTGGTAAATATGAGTATAATTCACTAATAACAAAATAGAAATCAAGGATAGTTAAACAACTTACCAATAACCTTGTTTTGAGATTTGGAAGATGGAGACTCATCAGAATGTGAAAAGACAAGAGGAAATGAGAAACAAGTCAGTTAATAATTTTGATTAGGGTAAGAGGGATAACATAGTAAAATAGCATTTAAGTTAGTATTATATATTAGTTTTACAAATTAAAATTATCATAAATACAATTTAATTAGTTTTTGGATATATATGAGTATTTATAAAGTTTGAGCAAATTCTTAAAATAGACTAGTCTCCCAAAGTGTATACCCTTTCTAGACAAAAAAAACTTGACTTCTCAAAATGCCCCAGGAGACCCGGGAGACTTGTCATGTAGCTTTAAAACTTGCCAAGTGTTCCTCTTTTGTACTTTGGGAGACTTGTTTTTGTAAGAAATGTGTGAGACACTTTATGCACTTTTTCAGTCATGTTTTTAGGAGACCTCGTCTGTACTTTGGGAAACTCTTTAATTTTTGTCTTTTTCCTAAATTTAGTCAAACAAGATAAATAGTATTTTAATCAAAAACTTTAGGAGACTTACGTCTCCTGTACTTTAGGAGACCTATTGGTACAACTTTTTGGTACACTTTTATTTTTTTTATTGCATGCTTATATGTGCCACTTTAGGAGACTTACATCCATATCCATTTACTTTAGGATACTTGTTCTTGTATTTTAGTTGTATCTGTCTATGGGGTTTGTCCAAAGGACAGTTTGTGATTCATTTGTAATTTGTTTTTGATGATTAATATAAGTTTACCTTTGCAACAAAAACAAATTTTGGTTTGTAATCACTAAAATACTGCTGATTTCCTCTTCAAGAAGTGATGAGTATCATTTTGTTCTTGGCGTTGACCCAATTTTTATTGATTTCTTCTTTATCACTAATTTTTCTTTCAAATATGTTTTCTAAATGCAATCAAATTTATCATGACTCTTTACTTATGTGCATGATTTAAATCAACACAACTCATTCGTCTTAGCTTTATTATGAAAATATCAATATAATTTGGAATCTTTCGCGTCTGCCTTATTCTTATCTTATGCTTCAGATTTTAGATTCAACATGGACGCTAAATCCTTCTTTTTGTATAGTCGATTACTTTCTGCATTATCAAGAGCAACCAACTAAAGCTCTAAAATCATATAGTATATATCAAACTTAGTTATTATAATAGTAACAATGATAATGATATTTTTCAAGTAGTGAAGAAAAAGTTACAATTATAATATTACAAGGAAGGTCAATACATGAGAGAAAAATAAAATATTCGAATGATTAACAACCGAGAATAGAACCAACTCACTGAACAAGACACATCAACAATAGTAGAACACTAGAACGGCATTACAATATTGATAGCAATAATTCATGATGTGGAGGCGGGCTATAGCTAGCTAGACGTGTATGGCATCAATGTGACCTTAGTTTTATCACAACCATAAACGTCACAATAAGCTTGGAACGTTAACAGGATAACCGTCACAATACCGAATATGAATGCCACAATCTTCCATGAAGCTTCCACGAAACCACCAACAGGCCTTAAAACCACCAGCAACCAATATGCTAGCTTCTTTAGAAACAAATACATCTTCACCCTTGGCGTACTTTCATAAACTTTGTTAACTTCATCTATCTTTCCTTGCAAAATGGATTTCTTTTTCTGTTTCATGCTCGATATGGAACTGCTCACCTAAAGTAAATGGATGTAAGTCTCCTAAAGTGGCACATATAAGCATGCAATAAAAAAATAAAAGTGTACCAAAAAGTTGTACCAATAGGTCTCCTAAAGTACAGGAGACGTAAGTCTCCTAAAGTTTTTGATTAAAATACTATTTATCTTGTTTGACTAAATTTAGGAAAAAGACAAAAATTAAAGTCTCCCAAAGTACAGACGAGGTCTCCTAAAAACATGACTGAAAAAGTGCATAAAGTGTCTTACACATTTCTTACAAAAACAAGTCTCCCAAAGTACAAAAGAGGGACACTTGGCAAGTTTTAAAGCTACATGACAAGTCTCCCGGGTCTCCTGGGGCATTTTGAGAAGTCAAGTTTTTTTGGTCTAGAAAGGGTATACACTTTGGGAGACTGGTCTATTTTAAGAATTTGCTCATAAAGTTTTGAGAGGATATAGGTGAAATTAGGAAATTTGCAAGGATATTAACGTAATATCAAACTTTTACAAGGATATACATGAAATTGTCCCTTCTACTAAAACGGAAAAAGGTGTCTTTGTCATCTTTTCACATAAACAAGACTCACATACATCAAACGACTCAGAGCCAGTTGATTTTGAAAAGTCCATCAGACTGGAGTTTTGAAATGCCTTTTTTTGTTTATATGACCTAGACAACAATGCCATAGATAGGTTTTATTAAGTCTTGCTTGTACCGTTTGGCAATATAGGTATATAAATAATTATTATTTGAAATGGCACCACATATATCAATTTCAAATATACCATCACGTGGACAAGTATTAAAATAAAAAACATTATTCATAGAAACTGAAATGCCAAAGTTAGTAAATGCAAGTTCATAACCAACATTTTTCAAAAATGAAACTGAAATTACATTGCTCGTAATACTAGGAGCATAATGACATTGTTCTATTAAAACAATAAGGCCACTTGAAAAGTAAGCTCATAGGTGCCAATGGTTTCAACAACTTGTTGATCCCTATTGCCCACTCGTAGGTCTAGTGTGTCTTTCGTCAGTTTCATACTTGTTCTCATTCCCAGTATATTGATATAAATCATATATGTAACAAAATCCAGGCATCACTAGAAAAGCATATAATTGTATATAGCATATACCTGATTGGCTAGTCTAACCAACATCGCCTTTCTTCAGCTTAGATAGGCATACATGACAATTCCTTGTCCAATCTCCAACTTTTCCATAATGGAAACATTCAGCGGGGTTTCCTTCTTGGGAGACGGTGGAATCTTAGTCCTTGTCATTGAACAACTTTCGATAAGTATTTTGCTAAGCAGCAACAGGTGGGTCAGCTGGAGGGTTTTTCAATGATTTTCAACTTCCCTTTGATAATTGAGGACAATCATCTGATTTTTCAACTATTTTGTTGAGTTTTCACATATAACATTTACTTCAAAATTGCTTTAACTATAAACAAATTACCCAGGTTTTTAAGCTAGCGTAATTATATATGTTTAGTGTGTCGGGATTTATTGTTGTTGTAAAAAAAATAAGAAAATAAATAATACTATACTTTTTTTAAGTGGGTGGGCTTGTGAAAGAACAGCTGGGCCGTCTATTAACCCGTTTTCTATCCGAATAACACGCCGTTGTATTAACCCGGATCATGCAACTCTATTACTTATTTAGCATGCATGCTTATTAGGGCTGCATGCTTATTAGGGTTTTCATCTTCGATTCATCTTTGCTTATTAATAGCTTAACCAGGTTACTTTCAAGTCTTGTTCTAATTCGGTTGAAACCGGTTTTTGATTTGTAAACCCTTAATAATAATTATATAATTTTGTTGACAGATAATAGTCATTCAAGGATGGGTCGCTCCTCTGTCATTCTAGCAATCGTCTTCTTAATCGGTATCTTTTCTTTCTCTTTTGTATACGACGAATGTGATTTGCTTGCTCCAGCAATTGTCTTATTTAAAAACTTTGTGTATGAAAGTGAAGAAGCATGTTGCAAAGAATTTGATATTTTAGTTTTTCATTTGATAATTAAATTTGATTCACAGATGCAGTAATTAAAACTTTTACTATTTTTATGTATTTATAAATTCAGTGGTTTTAGATTTACTAATAAATCCTTAATTTCGTGTAACGAATTATTTTCATTTAAATTTTGGTTGGCATTCTATAAGTTTTGTTTCTTAATTGCCAAAAGGAAAGATTTATGTTGTAACAAACATTAAACGCCAACAGGTTTTTGCCTATCTGCAATTTCAATGGCGACACAAGAGGACAAAACTACTATCGGGATTGACCTTGGAACTAGCTCTTCTTGTGTTGGTGTTTATACGAATGATCATGTTGAAATCATACCCAATGAGCAAGGAAATCGTTGTACCCCATCATGGGTGGCTTTCACAGACTCTGACAGGCTTATCGGCGAGCCTGCAAAGAATCAGGCATCTCTAAATGCCAACAGGACCATCTTTCATGTTAAGAAACTTATTGGGAGAAAGTATGTCTGTCTGTATGAGTAAGGATCAAATGAGAAATATAACTAAGATGAGAAGAATGAGAAGAAACCACAACCACAAATATTAGATGCACTCACAAAAATAGATGCATCTCCCTATTATTTCTCTTTCCTTATTTAAAATATGTGGCCACAATTTTTTCTCATTCTTCTCATTTCAATAATTCTTCTCACTAGATCCATACTCCTGTCTGTATATATAACCTTACTTTTATTTGTTTGCTGTACGTTTTATTACTTAAGATCCTTGTTTGATTGACAGATTTGAGGACCAAGAGGTTCAAACACTCATGAAAGTCGTTCCATACAAAATTGTCAACAAAGACGGGAACCCTTATATCCAAGTTGAAAACCAGTATGGGGAAACCGAGGTTTTCAGTCCCGGAGAGATTACCGCGATGATTCTTACCAAAATGAAGGAGACAGCCGAAGCATTCCTTGGGAGGAGAGTTACGGAAGCTGTTGTCTCAGTTCCTTGTAAGTCAACCTTGCACTCGTTTTATGCTTCATTATATGTTTAATGTTTTGTTTTTCTTTCTAACCTCATGGTTTATTTGAGGTCTTAAACCACTTTTGGTTGGTCTCTATGGGCTGCACAAATAGACAACTCAACGTTTTCAAGGGTCAGAATGGGCTGTTAAAAAATGAAAAATTGTTTCTATTTTCTCTGTATGTGTGTCATATGTATGTGTGGGTTGAACATTTATGTCCTGTTCATGACAAACACGTTAGAAACGTTATATCATTTTATTCAGACAATTTGTATAGAAGCTTTCAAAGTTTTATACCACCCATGGTTTGTCAAATCCCATCCTGACCCGGACCTAAATGGTCATTTTTTTTTAACCAAAATGGTCAACCTTTTACCAGGTATAGTGGTAAGTAAAGTAATATGCATCCTTTGATCCTTAAACATTGGATTGATCGTTGCAGCATACTTCAGTAATGAGCAAAGGCAGGCTACGAAGGATGCTTGTTTTATTGCTGGTTTGACAAATGTATCACTGATTCGCGAACCTATGGCTCCTTATTTTGAACACGGTCTGCATGAGGAGGAGGATGATGGAAGGAACATTCTTGTAATTGACCTTGTTGATGGGAAATGTGATGTTACTATCTTGTTTGTCGAGTCTGGCACTTTTGAGTATCTTGCCACGGCCCGTCTTGGAGGTATGGAGCTGAACAATGACTTGTTTATGGGAGTCATGAAGAAGGCTATGAAGGATTCGGGTTTGAAGAAACACCAGATTAATGAAATCTTTCTTGTTGGTGCGAGTACCGAGGTTCAACAACTTGTGAGGGATTACTTTAACGGGAAGGTCGAACTGAAGACGAGTGTCAACCCTGATGTGACAGTCGCTACCGGTGCAGCTATTTTAGGAGACTACTTGACTAAGGGAGCAGGGATGAGACCCATGTGCTAATGGAATTGGTGTGGGCTGATGATTGTGAAAACTTGAAGTGATTGATCATTCTGCTTTGTTTCTTTCATTACCTTATTAAGCATTAATATTAATGGGTGCGTTTGGTATGTAAAAATCGGAATCAGGGAATACGTTCATTGTCATTAAAGATGTTTGTTTAATTGTATGACTTTCAAATTGGGATATGATAGTTGAAAATTAGCCATATATCATAACTAGCTAAAAGCTATCCTTTCAAACTCATACCTGTGGGTCCACCCCATTTTCCCTTGATCATCTATTTAAAAAAAATTCCCTTCTACTTTTGATATCTAAAACTAGTTATCAAACCAAAAACAGATATTGGAATCGGTATCACATTCAATATCCATTTCCATTCTACACTACTATCAAATCTATAGTGATAACGATTCCATGCAGCAAACCAAACGGCACCGTATATCAATGAAGTTTGACTGTGGCTTGTAAATTTATATAATGTAGGAAACTAATATCATTATCTATTGGGTACACTGAGTACTGACTATATAGTACCGCAACTTCTTGTTTCCTTAAACATGAAGTTTGACTGTGACTTGTAAATGTATAAATACACAGGAAACTAATAATGTGTAAGAGAATTGAGGCCACTAATTAAACTTCTGTAATAGCTCAGAATCTCGGATCAGCAGCCTATGCCTTTGGCCATAAGTGTGACTATAGTTTAAGCTCACAACACCTTCAACTTTATAGCGGATGTGGGTTATAGTATATAAGGGTAAAATAGGAGGTACACAATCCCGAGGATGGCTGCAATGTCAGAATGTCTGTCGCCAAGAGGAGTTTGGTTGTCGTTTAGGAGCAGAAGTTGTATACTCTATTTGGTTTGAGGATTGTTCTAGACTAGCGATGTCACATTACCACAGCAGATTCAATCGCTCATAGTAAGTCAATGAGTTGTATTGTGATTGCATTAGTTCTGGAGAGAGTGTGGCAGGATGGGTGGATCAGTAAAGGTAAAGCTTGGTTTGGGCTATAAAGGGTTATTGTTTAGTACGGGTCGTGATGGCAAGATCAGGTACCAAACACCGTGTCCTTTTAATAATGATGCATCGTTAGTGTTATGATCCTGAAACACATTACATTAATAATCTAAACCTTTAATTAAGATTTTTAGGAGGTTGTCTGCACTCAAAAGTGGATTTTCGGCGACTTTAAACCCATTTGACCCGTTCCCTCTTTAGCTATTTTTTAAATATCCTGTTTGAGATAACCACAACCCAAGTTGGATAGTCCTTAATAAATAGGTCGAAAGTTTCTCCTTCATTCTTTGATTCCATGTGCGAGTATTCTGACTTGTGCATTTGAGCAGGTGCACTTTGATTGTGTTTATAACAAAATTACAGCAGTTTCAAGCAGGGAGTCAAAACTGTTAACTGGAAAACGTACATTTGAGGTCAAATCTATCCATAATATTTTCTTTCAAGAGTTGGAACCTCTTTTGAGTTTCAACTGAATCTCACAATTTGACTTTTCAAGTCAAACCAAAGCACAGTGTTTGGGTTAGGGAGAGTGTGATGTGAAGATGAAAATGAGATTGTACGTAACTCATACAATAAACTTTCAGGATTATGAAGAGATAAGCGATAGAAGATCAAACCTGGTGCTGGAGCTAACAAACGTATTCCATCAACTTAAAATCAAGTATCATATTTATCCCCCAACAAGTTCTAATTAGCGACATTTAAGTGGTCAATACTTGATAAGCGGTTATATATGTTACTACTTTATTCATTCGTCTGCTAAGCCTTACGTATTTTAATATGTGTTTCAAGTGGAATTTTCAGTTACTTTTTGTTGTCTTATATTTCAGTACTTTTAGTTAAATCGCATAAAATTAGTGAATTTTATCTGACGGTAATGGTTCTATCATAAGTACTGATATTCAGTTATTTCAGGTTATTTTACGACTTTCAATTTGAGGTCAGTAAATGTTACAGTATTATCTATTTATGATTTTTAAGACCCATGACCAGGTTATCGTTGATGTTTTCAGACCAAATGAACTTTGCTCTGAACATGTTGGTAAATTGCTAACAGACCGAATGCATTGTAGACTTGTAGTACGTTTTTCAAATGCCATTTGATGTTTTTATAATCTTTTTGAAAAACTCTGTGCATTGAAATGAAAACTTGCGTCTTCCACAACATACAGTCATACAAAGTGATTATACCTAAAAGTGGACCTAAACACATGTGGCAGATCCTGATGGGTTGTAAAATAAGTGGGTCCTTGTCTGCAGCCATCAGGATGATGTCACATGTTTTTAGGTCCACAATTAGGTCTATTTTTAGGTCCATGTATCATTTCTCTTAAAAAAGAGAAAATATACTTGGTGGGCTGGCTGTGTTTTACAAAACCAAAATAAAAAAATACAAAAACAAAAATCCATTTCACCTTCTTCTTCCCTAGTAAAACACACATACTCAAAAACACAACACAAACACAAATCTATTTTAAAATATATTAAAAAATCAAAAAAAGAAAACAGAATTCTGCATTTTGTCCCATTCCTTTGAGCCGACCTCCACATCAGCGACTTCGGAACAATGCCGGCTAGCATCTCAACTCTAGTAAATGTTACTCGTATATAGGATAATTTCTTTCTTTCTACATCTCTTTCAAACCACTACCCATTCCGATTCTAATTATAATCCTATAAACAAACCAAACGCACCCTCGGTTGTTGCAACTCAATGAGGATCAATGAATTATTAATTCAGGCATCTTTTGTAGGATTAATTCACCTCCATGTATTTGCGCTCATAAGTAAAATAGGGTTAATTTCCAAATGGCAAATACTGCAGAAAATAAAGGAAATTCTATACTTGTTACTTACTCAAGCGCATCAAGTTAGAAATTGATAGGCATAACAACAAATTTAATCATTTTCATCAGCCTTGATTCAACTGCTATATTCTCGTATTGAATTACTTATATCATAATATAAGAACAAATGCCAAAAGTTAAAAAGGGATGGGTTCTTGGTTGGTCTGATAAGCGGACATGATCACATGATATGCAACTTAACAGACAACCAAATAGCCAATTCAAGAAATAGGCAAAATTAACAGACAAAATACAAATAAGCCAAAACTCAGAAGCAACAAAAATTAACCGAGAAAAAGATCTCATTATGCATCAAAATTTATAAGTACAAAATACAGCAGAAATCAGTACATAGTAGTACTAATGTAAAATCTATCTCACTCGGTTAGTCTAGCTGTAAGTTGCTCAACTTGCCAATTTCAGGTCACTTATGAAAAAGTCGCACCCAAAAAATTCTGATTCTAAAAGTACATCAGCAAATTCCAAAAAGCAAACAGGGAGTTAACTAACCAAACTACCCAAATGTACAGATTACAAGAAAAACATCAAGCAATTTACTAAATTTACCTAGACATAACTAGGTTTGTTAGGGTAGAAGCAGTTGGACGACAAATGAACTTGCAGCCCTCATTATCCACACTCTTCCTTCTTTTCACTGCTACTAAGTCGTTATTATTGGAGGCATAACATCGCTTTTTCTTGGTTGACCAATTCCATGTCAAACGAGTTAGTAGATCCTCTTTGGATTGATGCTCAACCACTTCAAGTTCTCTTTTTTCTAGTAGATTGTCTTTACGCCCTGAGCTTAGGCTAGATATGTTCTCCTGGGATTGGATTGTCTCGGTGGCAGAAGCAATTGGACCAACAAGATCCGGTCTGCTTTTCATTTGTTTCCACTCGTTACCCAACCATTCTTCAGAATATCTCAAATCCTTGCACCCCATAATTGATTTTTGTTTTTCCCCTGAGAACAAAAAAAGACCAAAAAAACGTAGTTAGCTAACATAACAGATAAAATAAAGACACGTAATGATCATCCTCACAAACCTGGAAAGTATACATGAATCTTATCATCAGATTCTTTATGAACAACAATCCCTTCACACCATCCATCATGCAACCATGCATCCACAATGCAACCAGCGTCAAGTAATGATACAGCAGTCTTGTTGGGCAATCGAGATGGTCTTATCTTCATCCTTCCAGAATGCCGGATACCTAGCTGATCGTCATCAGCAACTCTTGTTGACAAAATCCATTCCTACAACAAATTAGAAAATTTAGGCAAATTGAACAAGCTGAATATATAGAATAATGTGAAAATAATCAAATTTAATCATCACCTCAAGATTCATAGATTCATCCTCCGCATCTTTGATATCTTGATACCTAACTTTGAGTTTATCCTTGTGTTTCTTAATAACCACACCTCTAAACCACATACCTCTTATCCCACTATCTTGTGACAGCAATTCTATTTCAGAACCTTTTGTGTACTCATGCTTGTATTCAGTAACAAAATCTTCAGCTACATTGCTGTTATGCGCACTAGATTTGGGATAAAGAGGGCCACACAAACCAGAACTATCTATGTGGTCCACAAATCTTCGCAGTCTCTTTCGGGGTCTGATCCCAATACCATCAGAAACCATGAAACTATGTATGTTTTGGTTCCAGTAACCTTTGACTCGAGTTATGTCAAAGGGCTTAACAACTTCATTATCAAACAGATTCAGGCATACATATGGATTCAGCATTGTTTGAACATCCATGTCGAGAAAATTGTCATAGTGTTGAGAACTGAGAACACTGGCTATTCCATCAATGCACTTGATGCTTAGATCTTGTCGAGAAAGTGAAAAGAAAATCTCTCGGCCATTATAATTTCGAGGTAAATCAAGACCAAGTTCATCAACTTTGTGTAACCATTGTACAACTGCCATTTTGTTTCCTTTGTAATCCTCATACAAATCATCCAAGTAAGCAACAAGTTGTTTGCCTTCTTCTGCCAATACATGTACAAAATCTTGAACCTAAACACAAGCAAAGAAATCTAAATCATTGCAGAGTACAAAACAACACACTTTTAGATAGGTGCAGCAACCGGCAAATATTAAGAGGCAAATATTAAGAGTATCATAATGAAGAAGTGCTTACCGATATTTTAATTCCACTACGGCTATAAGCTCCATAATGCTTTCTATATTTCCTGTCAGTCCTGGCAGGACCCACCCACAGAAACTCGGTAGTATGCTGGCTCGTCTTATGCAAATGAGCATCCTGACAAAACAGCAACTCATAAGGATACACTAAAACCCTAGATAATGAAGTTTATACAGACATGAACATCAAAATGGAAGTAATACCTTGGTTTTTGATTGTTTCAACCTCAAGGATGTATCTCCTGCTCGCAGAAGACCTGTGCCAGGTTGGGGTCCCCAAGAAGAAGAGCCATCTAATACCATTTAAAAAAAAACAAAGCAACGATAAATAAGTGTAAGTGATGTGTATGCAAAAGTTGTAAATCACATGCTACCAAAAGATCTAAATGGAGCCCACTACCCTGAGATAAAGATGTAACTGCATAAACTTTACTTAGCCTCAATAGTTTGTAGGTCTAATTGGGTATCAGGTTATGAGCCAAAAGATTCCAATTAATTAGAGCAAGAGAGAACATGTCTTGACCTAGTAACCAGGGATTAGAAATTCCGAGGATCTCAACCAGCTCTTGGAATCTGATTGCATGTTTCCTGCAGCCCAGATCATCGTCAGTTTTCCATTGGAAAAGAAACATCATTGACGCACTGACTCGCTAGAGCTGAATATGCAGAGAACAAACATCACATAGACTGAAGTGAAATAAAGGCCGATTAACAATGACATAGGGAAGGTGGAAGTAACGTGTCTATCTAGCATTCTAGCTTATTAACTTCATAATTAAAACATATAGTAAAATATTATTATTAACAAAAAACTAGATCAAAATTGATGATGCACAAGCACAACTTGGGGTGGAAACGGCCCGAGCCGCTCGTGAAAAGCTCGGGATCAGATCGGTAAAAAGCTCGAACGAGCAGAACCTAAATGAGCTCGAGCCTGAGTTCGAGCCTAAGTTTGGGTTCATTTAATAATCGAGCTCGAGCCCGAGCTTCATATATAAAGATCGATTAGGCACGCGATCCTAAACGGGCCTACGTATATGTATTGTCTATACATATTACCATGTATAAACGAGCTTAAAAAAAAATAAACAAGCTCGAGCCTAGTGTAATTAACGAGCCTTTGAGCCGAGCTCGAACTCAAAATATGAGGCTCGTAACGAGCTTGAACCCGAGCTTGAGCTTTATATTTTATAAATGAGCCGAGGTCAAGCTCTGAAAGGCTCAGGCTCAGGCTTGGCTCGGGTCGTTTCCACCCCTATGCATAACCCCTTGTCCCCTTGTAACATAGGACCTTGAGGATATGAATCACATCATACAACTTTTAGCTAAACCCATACACCAAAAAGAAGGTAAAAGGGCAACTTGAAAAGCATCAGGCCTTTTAAAAGACATTTTCCTGAAACGCTAATCCAAAATAAAAGACGTGGAACCCATTTGGTAGTAGGCAAAGCACGCAGGGCCCTATCTGATCAATAACATAACCTATAGTATAACCAACTCCTCATCTGTTATCCATACTCATGAAGATAGTATGACCCTCATGAAAACTAAGGGAACTTACGAAAAAGCCTAAATGCCAAATCCAACTCAAATAACACAGAATGTCATATTCCATGCCATGAATTGCAAACGTATCAAAAAGAACACTAACCGCTAAAAAAGTTTTCAACTTTATAAAGCTTTCTATACATTTCACCTTATAAAAACATAATGTTTAGTGATTTCTCTGCGGCTCAGCCACAAGAAAAGCTATTCTCGATATGCTCGTTTTTATTTCACCACATCTACAGGTACATCTATAACCAAGTTAAATGACAGATTAACAGAAGCCACAAAACACAGGTTCAATTACCAAGAACACAAATCCTAAGCCACCATATTCTATAATAAAACTTAAAGGTCCAACTAAACAATAAATTAAAAAATTGCCGTAAACTACCACACTACACCAAACACAACATATATGAACTTAAAACATATAAAAATCTCATCTTTATCACAGTTAACAAAATCTTTAAACATTCTAGTTTACGGTTTTATTAATTATCGATAAAACCTTTAAAAATGATATAAAAAGTTACCTAAAAATATAAAAACAAAACACAAAATTTATAGCTTCTAGTTTAAGGGTTTTATCAAAAATCTAAGAAAACAATTAATGCAGATAAAAATTCACCTAAAAATCTACATCAAATAATTTAGAAAAAAAAAAAAAAAAAAAAAAACAACAAAAAAAAAACCAACAAAAATTCCTTTTTTTATGTGAAAAAAATCAAAACTTTAACATTTAATTCAAGGGGTTTATTAACTACCAAGATTTTAAACAAAGATGAACATTTTAATTAAAAAAAACACCATAAAAACATTAAAAAAAAATTATTTTGCCCCTAAAATAAAACAAATTTAATTATTTTATATAAAATTTAATTATAAAGATACATAAAAACATTAAGCACAAATAATTTTGCACCCCCTAAAATAATAACAGAAAATTAATTATTTTATAAATTTAATTAAAAAAAAAAAAAAAAAAAAAAAAAAAAAAAAAAAAAAAAAAAAAGATACATAAAAACAATAAACAAAATAATTTTCACCCCTGAAATAACACAAAATTAATTACTTATATAAAATTTAATTAAAAAAGATACACATAAACATTAAAAAAAAATCACCCCTAAAATAACACAAAATTAATTATTTTATATAAAATTTAATTAAAAAAGATACATAAAAGCATTAAACAAAATAATTTTTACCCCTAAAATAACAGAAAATTAATTAAAAAATATACACAAAAACATTAAAAAAAAAAATCAATTTGGCCCCCAAAATAACACAAAACAAATTAATTCACATAGAAATAACAATTACCTTTAACAAGTGAGTTAAGCCAATGAATAACATCACCCCTTGATCGAAATCTTACATCATCATTAACCAGACATCGATACCGATACGACGTCGTATGGCCCAATTTCATTTCTTTACCAATCACAACCAAATCAGACCTCTTATCAATTCTTTTCAGATAAAACCTCACTTCTTTACGCCCGTTAACGTTTGTGGAGAAGGTTTCTTCCCATTTTGTAAATGGTTTTCCGGTCGCCGGAGGTCCGGTCATGTTTAATTTTGGGAAAGGGGGAGATGTTAGGGTTTGGGTTTTTTTGAATTTGAATTATTTGAGTGTCTATTGGGGAGGTAAGGATGTGAGGGTGGTACTGGGCCTGTTGACCCGTAATTGAAAAACAAGTAAAATATAGTCGGTCCTTCCGGTATTTATAGTCCACATTTGTTTTCGGGTTGTCTCAAAATAATTGTCTACTGTCCTTATTAAGTAAAGAGTAAATTACAAAAATCGTCCCTAAAGTTTGACCGATTTGCATGTTTCATCCTACAAATTTTTTAACTGCAAGGATCGTCACTAAAGTTTGGCCCGTTTGCATGTAGCGTCCCTAAAGTTTTGTCCGTTTGCATGTTTCGTCCCTAACATTTCGAAATTTTGGGACAATATATGCCCCAAAAAGGACGATATATGCCCCAAAGGTTAACTTTAGGGACGATCCTTGCAGTTTCCAAATGTGTGGGACGAAACATGCAAACGGGCCAAACTTTAGGGACGATTTTTGCAATTTACTCGTAAGTAAAAAACTAGAGAATCTAGTGAAGGGGAATATTCTATTTTAGTGGTTAAAAATTAAAGTGTCACCACTTTTATAAACTTTGTGATTTCTGTGACAAATAATTTTGAAACGAAAGGAGTAACAAACTTCAAAATGATAAATTAAGATTAATTATAGTAATACACTTTTTCTATTACATGTATTACATGATAAATTAATGACAATAAATTTATGTATATCAAGAATTTTGTTTAGCTCGTATTCATTCGGGCTCGAACTCATTTGGCCAGTGGCCCGTTCTGGCTTAAATATTTGTATAATGTGATTAATTATTTTTATTATTGACATTTAATGCATGAATTGTTTTTAAGTTGGTCGTACAATATGTTTGATAATTTGTATTTTTTATGTAAGTGGTGTTTTCATAACTGCATTAATTGTATTTATTGACCAGTTAATTAATTGTATTTAATGTACATAATGATTTATTTATTGTATTTAATGTTAGTATTTATATTTTAATTAGTTGTACTTTGAGCTTAAAAACTTGTAAATGATAAAAAATGTGTTTTAGTTACTTGTACTTTTAGCTTTATAACTTGGATTGCTGAATTTTAAGAGTTTCTATATTAAGTAGGTCTTCCTCTATTATAAGATAAGGGTATCCGCGCGTTGCAGTGGCGGGTATCTTGAAATAAAATTTTTCGATAAATAATGTATTTTAGTTTATTATGTTCTTTTTGACAATAAATTTCGTATAGCCCGTGCCCGTTCGGGCTCGAACCCGTTGGCCCGTGCCCGTTCGGGCTTAAACCCGTTGGCTCGTGCCTGTTCGGGCTCGAGCCCGTTTGGTCCCCGCCCATTCGGGCTCCCCATTTGGCCCGTTGTCTGTTCGGGCTTGAATATTTGTATAATGTGCTTTATTATTTGTATTAGTGAAATTTAATGCAGGAATTGTGTTAATTTTGGTTGTACAATATGCTTGATAATTTGTATTTATTATGTAAGGGGTGTTTTAATAACAGTATTAATTGTATTTATTGACTAGTTAATAATTGACTATATTAAATAGCATTAATGTGGTGTTTTGTTGTACACTATGCTTCTTGTCTTGTACGTTTGAAAATTATGTGCATTAAAGTGTTGTACACTATGTTTCTTTTCTTGTAAGTAGTGGTCATTATAGTCGTTAATAATATTGACCACTTTAATAGCATTAATGTTGTAAGTCTGAAATAAGTCTGAAAATTACATCATGCTTATTTTTTTGTACACTATGCTTATTTTGTTGTAAATCTGAAAATTGGTTGCAGCTATTGTACATTATGCTTAAATGGTTGTAATTTTTGGTGAATGGGTGTTTTTAATAACATTAATGTTGTTTGATAAAATTTTGGTCTTAAAATGACATCACGCTTTATTTTTTTTGTACAATATCCTTACTTTGTTGTAATTCTTAAAATTTGGTGCATTAAAATGTTGTAAACCATGCTTGATTTTTTGTAAGTTTTAAAATTTTGGAGAGAGAGTCATTCATGTTTTATATGTAGTATAGATAATGTGAGTAAAACTGCCAAAAAATGCGAAACAGATACCATAGAGTAAAAATAGTAGAAGACAAAATATACCAAACAAAAAAACATAAAAAATCTATTTTGTCATGTCAATAAAACAATAAAGCGGATAATAAGGGAGTTGGGAGGGGTAGGTGATGTATAAACCATGTGACCCTATATGTCAGACTTTTTTAAAATAGAAGTTTTAAAATATTAAGACAACGGATTTACTTATTAGTTACAACATTTTATAGTATTTTTTGTATACGTATTTAAAAAAGAGAAAAGTTAATTTAAAAATAAAATGATAATAATATAAGAAACAAAAAGTTTATAACCATAACATGCAAATAAATGCTATTTTTAAAACACCTCTGAAATTAAAAAAAAATGTTATAATTGTACAATACTAATAAAACACGCAAAGCTTTATACAATTTGAGATATATATATGGTTTTAAAAACCGAACTGGACCAACGGATTTAATCGGGAACCGAATTCTCCACTGGTTCGGGTAGCTAATAAAAGCCGTCCGAAAACGAACATGAGAAGACCATCAGAACCATTTAAAACGGGTGAACCGGGACCATTTTCTTCCTGTTTTTCTCAGGTTAATCAGCTCGTCATTGTTATTTTGGTGGTGCCTGGACTTTAATCATAGGGTACCCGCCTCCACAATGTGCGGGTAGCCTGCTAGTAAGAAATAACAGCCTCATCCAACAGCCAACCTTATGTATAACGACTTTTGCATACACACATTTGTTAGAGAGCACGGTACCTTTGGCTGTTAACCTTGGTGCCATCTGACCAGCCCATTGTATAAGGTCAGAAGGATACTGTGGGTGGCGTCATGGGTTCTCATGCGGTGGTAACCCGCCCACGTGGTAAGGTAGTTTCTCTCTCTTTCTCTCTCTCTATCTCTCTCTCTCTCTCTCTCTCTCTTCGTGAACATTGTTTAACTGAGAAAAAAATGAACGTTGGATCCAATAATATATCCGTTTTTCTAATCAAACTACCCATTTTTATTTTTTTTTACCATTTAAAAAACTTATATATACCCCATTGATCTTCTAATTCTATGGCACCAAAATAAAATGTTATAGGAAGGATGGTGTAATGATGACTTATATGTTCTAGTGTTATAGAAAAAAATGCTGAAATGATAACACTTTTACCCATGGGACTAGGCTCATGACACCATGAGTACCTTGTGCTCTAAACATAACGCTTAAAACTAAATTGAACAAAATTAAGAAAATAAAAGTAACCACCAACGTTATTAGTTTAACTACTCTTAAAGCACTAGGTATCGTGGTGCCATCCCGTTGGTGTCGTCACGAAAAGTGATGCCACATCATCATTTTTCCTTATAATATTAGAATTTATCACAACACCAAAAACCCCCTCCCTTCATAACACATGTTTCTGGTGCCGTCGTGAAACCTTGGACCCCAAATATATTTTTTCTTTTTTCAATTTACATTTAACTAAAATTTTAATTTCAGTAATAAAAAAAATACATCAAAAAAAATTTAAAATAAAAATAAATGATAAAAATATTATGCCGTTAAAACAATACTCGTATTATTTTTTGAGCAAAGTTACAACAATATTATATTACCAACTAAATATACATTAAATCCAACCATGCACTAAGAAGATAACCTCACCACATTAGCCTGCCACGTATCACATATCCTATTTTTATTCTCATTCTCAGTTTCTCACTACTTAAATTATCTTATTCACTCACTCTCCAACCATCATCGTTCACAACAATGGCAACAATCACATCTCTCACAAGCACCATGGCAATTTTAACAACAATGGCAGAAACTAAAAACCTAGCCCACCATCATCAGTAACTCGATCTACAAACTGAAAAAACATGATAACACCAAAAAAAGGGAAAACGCAAGGCTCGATACCGTGCTTGCGCCGTCTCGTCGCGTTTTCCGAGACCATTTGGGCTCGTTGTGATGGCTCAAGACTCGAAAACGCGAGGCATGGTGTGGAGCTCGCGCCGTCCGGTCGCGTTTTGCCGGAAAACACCAGCCTTGGCGCTGGGTACCGAGGGCTCTTAGGCCTTGTTTCTTTTTATTTCCACATTAAGAGGATCATAAATATTGGTGGGTCCATGTGGGCCTTTATCTGTTATTGCTTCTAGATGGGGAGGACATCCACTTTCATCATTTGTTGGTTAAGACCGATTAGTAGAAAATAATTGGACCCCACATATAAAAGTAACAATATTATATATTTAGTGGGCCTAAATCCTTCCCGTAAGTAAAAAAGAAACAACCCTTAACCATGCCACCCATTATTGTATGCATTTTTCTATTTTATAATAATATAGAGGAAAATTCAATTGCATACCCTTATTTTGGTGCATACCAAGGGATAAATCCCCACCATCCATCCTTTTTGATCTAATGGTTTAGACTAATCTAAGATTTAATATGCTTAACCTTAATTCTCCCAACTATATAAAGCCTTTTTTTCTTTTTTTCTTTTTTCATTCGCTTCATTTTTTTCACACATTTACTGTGTGTTTTCCTCCCAACCTGCTCTCTTCCTTCCATCCAAATTCCCTCCAAAAAGTAGTTATTCCAATCAACTATTACCGTTTGACCATCACCAATTGGATCACCATCACCATT
>LBNU01004896.1:114866-138888 GCA_014162995.1 Artemisia annua
ATACAAAGCTTTTTACTCAGAAACTCAACCAAATGTAAACACTAAATAACACAACCAATAAAGCATCTAAATAATTAGTCGGAAGTATCGTACCTTGTTCTAGAAATTCAGTAGGTTCATTTTAAACCTTTTTCTTTTTCGGATCTGCTTGCGCAATTGACGATTCTTCAATTTTTTGTGTTTTTTTGGTGATTTTAATGGTTAAAATTGGTTGATTTTGAGTTTTTGTTGCAGTTTGTTAATGGCGGTTAGAGAGAGAAAGTTGGGTTTTTGATAGTGTATGTGTGGAAAGTGAGAAGTCATGTGTAGGGTTGGTGGGGTAAGTTTGGGGAATTGTCAAAAGTGGTCCCTCCGTGTTTTTTATTATTAAAAAATGTTTTTTTGATCCAACGGTCCTGATTGATCCTTTGGTATGTGGCACTTTTTGGGTTTGCAAAATAAAGTGCCTCTAATAATATAATTATGTTCACCACAAATGTCCTATATTTTGTGGATTTTATTTCCAGATTTTCTAGATGTGTAAATAAAAAAGTTTTCAAGTTTTCATGGAATTTAGTTTAAGCAATATGATATACGTGTACATGATTTTCTATATATTGTTCACATTATAATTTCTATGTATCTTTTTTACAATTTTGCGCTTCGTTCTTTTTTAGTTAGATGCTATCGTAAAAAATAAATTAAAAATAAAGATAAATGGGGACCAACATCTCTTTTCTTTTAAATAATTAATCTCACAATGTCGTTCTAACATTGGCAGGAGTTAAGTGACACCAACATCATTTGCTAGATAGCCACCAGATGACACTGGCGAACTACGTGCCTTAGAGCATCTACAATGGCATAAGTCTTAAAGACTTGATGCATTTAATGCATTAAATGCAAATCTCATTTAATGCCCAAGACTTCTATGAAAGACTTGGTGTTTACCAAGCTTTTGCAAAAAGCTTTTCAAAAAACTAGTCATGCAATGCAAAAAACCATATCAAAAAGCTTTTTGTAATAGTAAAGTCTTTGTGTGATTTTCCCATTGTGGATGCTCTTAGGGCCTGTTTGTTTACACTGTGTTCTCAAGAAAAAAAGAATAAGAAAGTGAAAGTAAACTAAAGAAAGAGGAAGTAAAGAAAGAAAATGAAGTAAAGTAAACTTTCACCCCAAAAGTGGGGTGAAAGTTTTTAAAGCAAAATAACCCCACTTTCATTCATTTACTTTCCTTTTCATTTCTATAAAAAAAACTTGAGAACACAACTACTATAACTTTTACTTTCCTTCATCCCTTTTACTAAACTTGAGAACACAGTGTTAGTTTTTTTTATTAAGCCATGTTAAATTAAAGTGTTTGTCTAGATATATGTTGTTTGTTTGTAGATAAATAAATGATTGTTTGTTTTGTGTGTTGAATAAAGTGGTCTGAATTAGAAAAAAATATTGTTATACCTTTTTACTTGAAATATGGTTAAGAATTGGGAGAGTAAATATGTAAATTTAGGATACAAATGATGGACGTAATTTGGATACCCTCATCTCCCTGGCTTTTTCTAGAAAGTCGTGTATTAGTTTTAAGCACTAAACAAACATTCATTTTGTGACTTGATTAACTTACCTATTTTTCAATTAATACATAAGTTATTATCAAACACTATCTTAGACTAATGTGTTGATTGTATCGAATTTTGACGCTTCAGATCTAAGAGGGTGTTCTTGCACCTTTTTCTAAATGCCGAGAAAATTGTTGCACGTTTTATGATTTAGAAGAAAAACTATGGTCGTTCATTTGGAATTCTTCATGCTCACCAAGTTGTATCTTAATCTTGAGTACATAAATTGTTGTCGTGCGACTAAAGAGAAACAATAACTGATCATTCCACTTCATTGTTACATAGCTTTACATATGGACTAATCTTTTACATATCAAAATGAATAAGAAACTCTTGTGACTTGCTTTATAATAGGTTTTTTGATACTCATCCGTCCCAAATAATTGTTTTATTTTGATTTTTTGGAGGAACTTTTTTTAAACTTTGACATAAAGTATTTTTATTTATGTTTTCAATTTAAACTCAATCATTCATATATTTTGCATCAAGTATTATATAAAACAAAATAAAATAGTTAATGACAAAGTTGAAAAAGAAAAATTTCAAAAAGTCAAAACAAAACAGTTATTTTGGGACGGAGGGAGTACAAGATTGTTTTAACAAGACGTCAAGTATCAAATATGTCTCCCTTTCCACCTCGATCCTGAAATATATTATCGTCATCATATCAAACGCAGAAGGGCGTTGTTGGTGTGAAACAAGTCATTAAGCTATAGTTGGGTTTAGCAAGGAAATAATCACGTTTTCAAATTAGACGAACACTCTCGTGTCTAGAGTGTGGATCATTAAATGAACATCACACTCCGTGTATTCATTATAAAAAGAGATGTGTAAACTGTGACGGAACTAGGGTAGAATACGATACACTCATAGATTCTTTTTGTCGTAGTGTTAATTTTGTTTCAAATACGATCTATTTTTAATAAATACACTTGGTCTAATTTTTTATTATATGTAGACTTGTTTTGTTTTCTAATATGCACCTGATGACTTTGTGTTACGATTTTCTTGCTATAAACCAACCAACTTTTCAATTTTAGACGCTTCGGAAGAAAATAGAAAAATAGGAAATCCTACATGATTTACATGCAAGTAACATTAGCAAAAATATACTTTATCAAAAATACACTTAAACATTTTTTGTGTTTAATATACTTTACCGGGGTAATCCTTTACAAAAAAAAAAAAAAAAAAAAAAAAAAAAAAAAAAAAAAAAAAAAAAAAAAAAAAAAAAAACATTAGCAAAAGTAAAGGGATGAGATGTTAGTACCCTTCAAAAAAACACAAATAATACCCTCTTTTATTTTTTTAATTTTTTAAAATTAATTTTTTTCCCCTTAATATTTGTAGAGGGAAATGCAGAAATGGTCCCTGTGGTTTGCTCAAAATTGCAAGTTTAGTCCCTGTGGTTTGCTCAAAATTGCAAGTTTAGTCCGTGGCCAGGGACCAAAATGGAACAAAAGTTTCCCTACAGGGAGGCCGCCTGCACTTTCGAAAACTCAGGGACGAAATATGCAATTTGGGCAAACCACAGGGACCATTTCTGCATTTCCCTCATATTTGTATTATAAAACTATGAAACTGAAAGTATCAAATATGAAATATAAGTTAAACTGTTAAAAAATACGAAACAAAAACTAATTAAAACTATGTTTTATTGTCAGCAGATAGATTAATATCGGATCATTTAATCACTTAAATGTGAGCCCGAGCAGCCATAACAAAACTCTAAAATAAATTGGAAAAAAAAACGGCCGGCACTTGAAGTCGAATGAAACAGTGGACAACACGACAAAAAAGAAACGGCTGGCGGGCCCCACTGCCGTATCCAGTCAAAAGACGCTTCCATTCGGTCAAATATGGTGGCGCCCACCCTGCTCCTAGGTTGTCTCGATGTGGTCACACGTTGGTGCTCTTTAGGAACTTGCCACGAAAGTTAAAAAAACAATATTTTCATTTGATATCATGATATTTGTACGTATTTCGAGTTACTTGGTCAATAAATCATATCAAGTTGGTTTTTGCAAGCCGAGTTGAGTAGAGCTAAGTTCATGCCGAATCGGTCCGAGATTTGAATGGTTAACTTACAAAGTTCATAAACTATTTATAGTCTAAAAGGACTGTTAATCAAGTCATTGAAGGTATTTACACGACTGTTCGGCTTAAGCTTCTCTCCTGTTGTTTTAAACGCTCTAAGGAGGCAGAAGGCTATGCGCGATTATGGGATCTTCCTAACTCGGTGTTTAAATGAGTAGCTTTTCTATTTGTTTATGCACCATTAGATGGTTTTTTCCTATTGGTGCTATTGGTTATGTAGTTATGATGTAATCGAATGGCATGTCATTCGTTAAGCTAAAAAGTTCTTGTTAATCCATGAAACTTGATCATAGAAATGTCAGTTTAATCAAACTTGAGCATCGAGCTTTGGGATTTGAGATCGAGTCGGGTACAACTTGACAATTATCCTTCAGAAATAATAATTACCTTTAACAAGTGAATTTAGCCAATGAATAACATCACCCCTTGATTTAAATCTTACATCATCATTAACCAAACATCGATACCGATACGGCGTCGTATGGCCCAATTTCATTTCTTTACCAATCACAACCAAATCAGACCTCTTATCAATTCTTTTCAGATAAAACCTCACTTCTTTACGTCCGTTAACGTTTGTGGAGAAGGTTTCTTCCCATTTTATAAATGGTTTTCCGGTCGCCGGAGGTCTAGTCATGTTTAATTTTGGGAAGGGGGAGATATTAGGGTTTGGGTTTGATTTGGGTTTTTTTTGAATTTGAATTATTTGAGTGTCTATTGGGGAGGTAAAGATGTGAGGGTGGTACAGGGCCTGTTGACCCGTAATTGAAAAACAATAAAAAATACTCCGTCCTTCCCGTATTTATAGTCCACATTTCCTTTTCGGGTTGTCCCAAAATAATTGTCCACTGTCCTTGTTAAGTAAAGAGTAAATTGCAAAAATTGTCCCTAAAGTTTGGCCAATTTGCATGTTTCATCCTACAAATTTTTTAACTGCAAGGATCGTCCCTAAAGTTTGGCCCGTTTGCATGTATCGTCCATAAATTTTGTCCGTTTGCATGTTTCGTCCCTAACATTTCGAAATTTTGGGACAATATATGCCCCAAAAAGGACGATATATGCCCCAAAGGTTAACTTTAGGGACGATCCTTGCAGTTTCCAAATGTGTGGGACGAAACATGCAAACGGGCCAAACTTTAGGGACGATTTTTGCAATTTACTCTTAAGTAAAAAACTAGAGAATCTAGTGAAGGAATATTCTATTTTAGTGGTTAAAAATTAAATTGCCACCACTTTTATAAACTTTGTGATTTCTCTGACAATAATTTTGAAACGGAGGGAGTAACAAACTTCAAAATGATAAATTAAGATTAATTATAGTAATACACTTTTTTATTACATGTATTACATGATAAATTAATGACAATAAATTTATGTATATCAAGAATTTTATTTAGCTCGTGTCTATTCGGGCTCGAGCCCGTTTGACCCATACTCATTCGGGCTCGAGCTCATTTGGCCAGTGGCCCGTTCTGGCTTAAATATTTGTATAATTTGATTTATTATTTTTATTAGTAACATTTAATGCATGAATTGTGTTTACGTTGGTCGTACAATATGTTTGATAATTTGTATTTTTTATGTAAGTGGTGTTTTCATAATTGCATTAATTGTATTTATTGATCAGTTAATTAATTGTATTTAATGTACATAATGATTTATTTATTGTATTTAATGTTAGTATTTATATTTTAATTAGTTGTACTTTGAGCTTAAGAACCTGTAAATGATAAAAAATGTGTTTTAGTTACTTGTACTTTTAGCTTTATAACTTGGATTGCTGAATTTTAAGAGTTTCTATATTAAGTAGGTCTTCCTCTATTATAAGATAAGGGTATCCGCGCGTTGCAGCGGCGGATACCCTGAAATAAAATTTTTCGATGAATAATGTATTTTAGTTTATTATGTTCTTTTTGACAATAAATTTATGGATATCAAGAATTTTGTATAGCCCGTGCCCGTTCGGGCTCGAACCCATTGGCCCGTGCCCGTTCGGGCTCGAACCCGTTGGCCCGTGCCTGTTCGGGCTCGAGCCCGTTTGGTCCGCGCCCATTCGGGCTAAAGCCCATTTGGCCCGTTGCCCGTTCGGGCTTGAATATTTGTATAATGTGCTTTATTATTTGTAGTAGTGAAATTTAATGCAGGAATTGTGTTTAATTTTGGTTGTACAATATGCTTGATAATTTGTATTTATTATGTAAGGGGTATTTTAATAACAATATTAATTGTATTTATTGACTAGTTAAATAATTGACTATATTAAATAGCATTAATGTGGTGTTTTGTTGTACACTATGCTTCTTGTCTTGTACGTCTGAAAATTATGTGCATTAAAGTGTTGTACACCATGTTTCTTTTCTTGTAAGTAGTAGTCATTATAGTCATTAATAACATTGACCACTTTAATAACATTAATGTGGTAAGTCTGAAAATAAGTCTGAAAATTACATCATACTTATTTTGTTGTACACTATGCTTATTTTGTTGTAAATCTGAAAATTAGTTGCAGCTATTGTACATTGTGCTTAAATGGTTGTCATTTTTGGTGAAGGGGTGTTTTTAATAGCATTAATGTTGTTTGATAGAATTTTGTTTTTAAAATGATATCACGCTTTATTTTGCTGTACAATATGCTTACTTTGTTGTAATTCTGAAAATTTGGTGCATTAAAGTGTTGTAAACAATGCTTAATTTCTTTTAAGTCTTAAAATTTTGGAGAGAGAGTCATTCATGCTTTATATGTAGTATAGACTAGTAGGGAATTGCGACGGCGAGTACTCTGAAATGAAATTTTTCGGTAAATCATGTATTTTAGTTTATTATGTTCTTTTTAACAATAAATTTATGGATATCAAGAATTTCGTTTAGCTCGTGTCCGTTCGGGCTCGAGCCCGCTTTGGCCCGTGCCCATTCGGGCTCGAGCCCATTTGGCCCGTGGCCTGTTCTGGCTTGAATATTTGTATAACGTGCTTTATTATTTGTATTACTAACATTTAATGCAGGAATTTTGTGTTTAAGTATGTTGTACAACATGCTTGATAATTTGTATTTCTTATGTAATGGGTGTTTTAATAACTGCATTAATTGTATTTATTGATCAGTTAATTAATTGTATTTAATGTACATAATGATTTATTTATTGTATTTAATGTTAGTATTTTTATTTTAATTAGTTGTACTTTGAGCTTAAGAACTTGTAAATGATATAAAATGTGTTTTAGTTACTTGTACTTTTAGCTTTATAACTTGGATTGCTGAATTTTAAGAGTTTCTATATTAAGCAGGCCTTCCTTAAGATAGTAAGATGAGTAAAACTGCCAAAAAATGCGGAATAGAGGCCATAGAGTAAAAATAGTAAAGGACAAAATATACAAAACAAAAAAACATTAAAGACTATTTTGTCATATCAATAAAACAATGAAACGGATAATAAGGGAGCTGGGAGGGGTAGATGATGTATAAACCATGTGACCCTATATGTCAAACTTTTTTAAAATAGAAATATTAAGACAACTGATTTACTTATTAGTTACAACATTTTATATCATTTTTTGTATACATATTTAAAAAAGAAAAAAGTTAATTTAAAAATAAAATGATAATAATATAAGAAATAGAACGTTTATAACCATAACACGCTAATAAATGTGATTTTTAAAACAGCTAATAAATGTTATTTTTAAAACATCTTTAAAATAAAATAAAAAAATACATGTTATAATTGTACAATACTAATAAAACATGCAAAGCTTTATACAATTTGAGATATATATGGTTTTAAAAACCGAACTGGACCAACGGATTTAACCGGGAACCAGATTTTCCATCAGTTCGGGTAGCTAATAAAAGCCGTCAGAACCGGTAAAAACGGGTGAACCGGGACCATTTTCTTCCTGTTTTTCTTAGGTTAATCAACTCGTCATTGTTATTTTGGCTGTTAACCTTGGTGCCATCTGACCAGCCCACTATATGTGGTCAGAAGGATACAGTGGGTGGCGTCATGGCTTTTCATGTGGTGGTAACCCGCCCACGTGGTAAGGTAGTTTATCTCTCTCTCTCTCTCTCTCTCTCTCTCTCTCTCTCTCTCTCTTCGTGAACGTTGTTTAACCGAGAAAAAAAAATGAATGTTGGATCCAATAATATATCCGTTTTTCTCATCAAACTACCCACATTTTCCTATTTTTTTACCATTTAAAAAACTTATATATACCCCCATTAATCTTCTAATTTTTATACACACTTCTAAATACACATCTCGACAATACTTCTCTTTTAAAACGTTATGGATCCCAACAACTATGATCATTACAATATTTACTTTCAAGACGACGCGAAACAGTATATGCAGTATAAACAAGCTTATGAACAATTTCAAGCTTTGGGTAATCAAGAAATCGAGAGTTCGGGTCTTCATACTAGGACACACATATCACGTGAAAGAGAGGTTGCGGAACAACGACTATTGGAAATTTGTTTTGGCAACGAAAGTAATCCACCAAAATACCGGGAGAGGAATTTTAGGCGAAGGTATCGTATGCGTTCAAATGTTTTCAAACAAATAGTCAATGATATTATCTTATACAATTTTGAACCTCTTCCCGAATACTTATTTATTAAAAAAACGACCAGATGTTATGGGTCGTTTAGGTATTAGTCCTAACATGAAATGCACATCAGTTATACGCCAATTGGCATACGACACAAGACCTGATGCATTTGACGAGTACTTGCAAATTTGTGAACGTTGTTCACGTGAGTGTTTACAAAAACATCACTAAGGGCATACATACTTTATACATAGAAGAGTTTTTAAGAAAGTCTGATTTAAATAATATCCAATATGTATATATGCATTTCACAAAGAAAAAAAATGGACTATCGTGAGTGCTCGGGAGCAATGATTGTATGCATTGGGGATGAATAAATTGTTTAAAGGCCTTATACGTGCAATTCGAAAGACACGATCATAAATACTCGACTCTAATGCCTCAAAACGTTGCATCATATATGTAGAACCGTAGAGGGGGGTAAATACGGTTTCTTATGCATTTTAGATGTTTAAAAACTTTAAGCCAAAAAGAACACAAAGTGGTTGTACAATAATCCAACAACCACTAATACAACCAAGGTATATAAAGCAAGTAAAGAACCAACGATATATACTGGTTCGGGATGGGGGTTTATACCATCCGTACGTCCAGTTGCGAATCCGCGACTCCGATACTATTTACTACTATAATCCTTTTGGTGGACTACAAACCGTTACAATTCACTCCACCAATATTCACCAATATTGATGCTCACAAAGAAGGAGTTACTCCCCAACGGTATTCCGCCCTCGGAAACCACCCAAAAGAATCTCGCGATTCGACTTCACCTAAGGGTCACCAAGACCACTACCAAGACTTCCCACCGGAAGTATCAAACCCCAACTAGATCCCCAATGATCTAGGCTTGGTCACCAAGACACAAGACTTCCCTTACAAACAATTGAATGAATGAATATATGTTTGTTCAACTAAGCCCTAACCTAACCTAGAGACTCGATTGTAATAGAAAGGGTATAAGAAAGAAGACCCTCGACACAATCACAAGAGTGGATTAGGTTCTTGTGGTTCTTCCCTTGCAAGTAGATGTGTTCTTTCAAAGATGTTAGTATGAAACTCAAGAACACAAGATTAGAGATAGAGATAAAGATAGAGATTTGAGAGTGTTTAGAGAGAAAGAATAATGGCAAGGGGTGAGGAATACAAGAGGCAAGGGTGGTATTTATAGGCCAAGAACCCAAACTTGGGAAAATTTACCGAGGCCGGCGCGTCACCCGCGCGTCAATGCGCGGGCAGCGCGCCAGGCGTCTGTAAGGAATTCCCAAGTGTTGGGTGTTTGGATCTTATAAATACATATCCTTGCTAAACACCCAATCGTACTTCACACTAAAACTTAACATTAATCATTCTAAGGTTTACCAACTCAAATATCCAATTTGGAAATCATTTGTGAAGTGTTTAAAGAGAAAGCAAATTACCAAGGGTATAAAATGTATATAGGGTAATTTGGAAGGGGTAGAAGTGTATCTCCTCACATGGCATAGAAAAGAGAGAAAGAATATGCCAAGGAATATTCCAATGCTTGGAGGGGAAGAATGAGATGCAGGGTTGAGATGAGATGGTTTGAATTGGATTGCTAGGATCAAAGGGAGCCTCCCTTGGTTTTCAAATAATTTGGCATGTGGGGGAAATGAAGGGTTGAGATGTGTTTATTTGAAATGAATGGCTAGGATCAAGGATGCCTTGTGTTTGGATTGAGAAGGGATATTCCAAAGGAATATGCTTTGCTTGGGGGGAAAGGAGAGATCAATGGTTGAGATGGTTTTGGTTTGAAATGGATGGTGAGGATCAAACACATGTGGTGGTATAGAGAGGAGAAGTTGGATGGATGGTTGAGATGTGTTTAGTTTGAATTCAATGGTTGAGATCAAAGGAGCCTCTTTAGGAATTCAAACAATTGGCATGTGTTAAAAATGAAGGGATGAGATGTGTTGTAAGGGAATGAATGGTTGAGATGTAGTGTGTAAGGGAATATGTAGGAGTGTAAGAGATTGTGTAAGAGAATATATGATTTGGATTTGGTTGGATATGATTAGATTTGTCTTTTGTAGAAGAGAGATTAAGAGAAGATTAAGACATAATCTAATTGTCATTAAGAAGAAAAGGTTTAGACAATTAAGATTATAAGTTGAGAAAATCATAGGTTACTTATAAGTTCAAGTAACACAACGTCGAGAATCCATAGTTTCATATCTCGTGACTTTCCACGACTCGACGTTCTCAACTAATACCTTGGTTCAAACAAGTTAAGTGCTTTGCATTGATGTAAAGCATAGCCCAAGTAGGAAAGGATGCGTTTACGCAAAGTGACCTTTGACTTAGTTTGACCAATAAGGGAGTAAACCTGTTACGTAATTAGAGAAGACGTAAGCACGGGATATGAGCATATGGATGCTTCAACACGATGTCTCGTGAAATATATAAGCTCCCTAAGTTTAGAAAATCCTTGGCTAGAGGCGATAGTTAGAAAACATGAGTTGGCGTTTTCCCGTAAATGGGTGTTTTAAAAGTAGGATCTCTCAAGTCTCAAAACTCGTTTCGAGTGTTCTCAATTAAGCACATAACATATTCATACATGTATTGAAAGATCCACATTTGTCGGGTAAGGGGAAAGCCGACTTTCAAAATTCGCCCGGAACCATACAGTGTCCTGGCGCGTCACCCGCGCGTTGACGCGCGGGCAGCGCGCCAGGAGCAAACATTGACTCTGGCGATTTTGAGCTAACGTTTGTTATTTTATGTGTTTCGATGGTTTATTTTTCATCATTAAAACATAAAGAGATCTTGATCATGTTGCCTCAACAATCTCCCCCTTTTTGACGATGACAAATAAAAACCGAAAGCAAATAAAATTACAAAACTTAGCGAAGACAAAGCGCGCCTTTGGTGTAGCTTGAGTCTTGACCTTTGCCTTGTAATTTGGTGAAGCCTTTAACAAATCTTGAATGGTCTTCACGCTCTTGCTTTCTTTCTCCCCCTTTTGTCGAATCAAAAAGGCGGGACTTCCAATCAAGCCAGGTTTCGAACATGGGCCTGTGGGACAAATGAGCTAGCTTGTATGTGCACCCGAATGTGCTCCCCCTTGAACATAGCTCCCCCTAGATCATTGCTCCCCTTTGTTTCAAGGCTGGGATCCATGGGTCAAGAGCCTCACCTTTGCGGTGGCCTAGCTACACATAGAAATCACAACATGCAACAAACAAGAAATCCGCACATGTGAAAGTTCCAAAAATGGGTTAGGTTACTATTTGGATACTTGTGACATGGGTTAGTCCACAATAATAAGACAAGTTATATAAGTTCCAAAAGATTTCATTTCATTCCAAGCATACATGAACAAAATATGCTACACATTTTATTATACAAGAACTATCCTAGTACTTTTATCTAAAAGCACTATACTAGTACTTGATGGCAACATAAAGGTGTGATGTCTAGATTCCTAGGTTTGTGCCTAGGTTGAACTCTTCTTTCACCATCTTCCCTTTCCCTTTCACCTTATCATCTTCCAACTTCCTATTCATTTTGGACATAGTAGCAAGCAATTCCATGATTCCTTCATGGATGGACAAGAGCATCACCCTAAACTCAATCCTTGATTCTTTGAGAGCATTGACCATGTGTGTGGTGTTTTCACAACAAATGGAATACTCATCTTCACACAACCTTGGACTTAATGGTTCCTTGATTAAGTCCCACACTTCACTTTCCGCAAATGTCCTTAACTCATACTCAAACTTAATCCTATCATCACCTTCCTTCTTCATCATATCCGTGAATGACCTTTTCAATCTCTTAGAGCTCTCCGGATTTTGATTTCCTTGATTATTGTTAACGGACCCTTCCGAAAGAGACATGATTCCTATTGTGAGAGTTATTTTCTAAGGTATGGTGGAGGTTGTTATGTGTTTTATGAGAAAACTTTAGAGATTTAAAAAAGGATGAAGATGTGAAGGGGGTTATTATCCAAAGGTTAATACAAAAGGTTGTATGGTTATTTGTGAAAGGTATGAGTTGGTGGAACATAATTAAAGACTTGTACTAAAGATTCTTCCACCATTTCCTATTTACCATTTACATCCTCATCATCTTCAAGTAATCTCATTCCTAATCCTAATCTTAAATAGTTAAATTGATCTTTATCTAAGGGTTTTGCTAGGATCTTAGAGATGTTGTCATCACAAGGAATTTTCTCTATGGTGATATGGTTCTTAGTGATGTTGTCTTTTAGAAAGTGATGTCTAATTTCAATGTGTTTCGTGCGAGGGTAATCAATTGGGCTTGAATTTAGATTGATAGAGCACGTATCGTCACATAGTATAGGTACTTCGTTTTACATGTCGTTATAATCAACAAACGCTTGCTTCATCCATAACGCTTGTTGACAAGCCCTTCCGGCCGCAACGTAATCGGATTCCGTTATGGAGTTGGCGAAGGAAGTTTGTTTCTTAGAGAACCATGATGTTAAACAAGCACCTACAAATGTGCATATTCCACTAGTGCTTATCATATCGACTATATCACCCGCATGATCCGAGTTGGCATAAACCAATACTTTTACCCCCGAATCCTTTGGATACCAAAGACCTAGATGTTGAGTTCTCTTAATATATCTAAATATTCTTTTAACGGCCTCTAAGTGGGAGATTTTAGGATTTTCTTGAAACCTAGCGCAAAGGCAAACACTAAACATTATATCAGGCCTACTTGCCGTTAGGTAGAGCAAACTTCCTATCATGCCCCTGTATTTAGTACTATCAACGGATTTGTTGTCTTTGTGTAGGGTGAGAACTCTTTTTCTAGAGATAGGGGTTTTTGTAGCCTTAGAATTTTCCAAGCCAAACTTCTTAAGCATTTCACCAATATACTTAGATTGATTGAAAAATATCCCATCACTTAGTTGCTTGATTTGTAATCCTAGAAAGAAACTAAGNACACTAAACATTATATCAGGCCTACTTGCCGTTAGGTAGAGCAAACTTCCTATCATGCCCCTGTATTTAGTACTATCAACGGATTTGTTGTCTTTGTCTAGGGTGAGAACTCTTTTTCTAGAGATAGGGGTTTTTGTAGCCTTAGAATTTTCCAAGCCAAACTTTTTAAGCATTTCACCAATATACTTAGATTGATTGAAAAATATCCCATCACTTAATTGCTTGATTTGTAATCCTAGAAAGAAACTAAGTTCACTCATCATGCTCATTTCGAATTCATTATACATTAAGTTTGCAAATTCATCGCAAAGCGATTGGTATGTTGACCCAAAAATGACATCATCTACATAGATTTGAATAATAATGAGATGTTTTACTTTTGTTTTAGTGAACAAAGTATTATCTACCATACCCATTTTATACTCATTATGCAAGAGAAAAGATTGTAACCTATCATACCAAGCTTTAGGAGCTTGTTTAAGTCCATACAAAGCCTTTTTGAGCTTATAAACATGATTAGGTTTTTGAAAATCAATAAAACCGGGAGGTTGTGCAACATACACTTCCTCTTCGATGACTCCGTTTAAAAATGCACTTTTTACATCCATTTGAAAAAGTTTAAAATTATGACTACAAGCATAAGCAAGCAAAATTCTTAAAGATTCTAATCGTGCAACGGGTGCGTATGTTTCATCATAATCAATACCTTCTTGTTGGTTATAACCTTGTGCTACTAGCCTAGCCTTGTTCCTACATACTACACCATTTTCGTCAAGTTTATATCATTAGGGCAAATTATTAAAAAAGGCATTATACTTGCCACCCTTTCATCTTCTGGGTAGCGAACTATTTTTTTTCATTTTCAGGGTAATAAACTCGTCTTTTTTTCATCTTCAGGGTACTATGTGACTTGCTCAACCGGTAGCAAGTTACACCACTACCCAGAAGATGAATTTGTGGCAAGTATAATACTTTTTTTTATAATTTGTCCTACCGGTAAATCCTTAGTTTATATATCCCAAGTGTTTAGGTCACCGGAACACCACTGCCACCAACACGAACACACTACCACCATTTCCTTGATCTCTACATTATTTCCATTACTCGGGTACCCTTCACGGGCTGAGAAACATCTCTATCACCACTCGTAACTCAACCACAGCCAAACACCCACCACCGAAAAATATCTCTCTCTCTCTCTCTCTCTCTCTCTCTCTCTCTCTCTCTGTTTCTCTCTTTTGTTGATCGAAGATCCAAGGTAGATAATCTGTGTACTTTCGAGGGTATTGGAGTTTAATAACGAATAAAAACTAATAAAAATGTAATAAATAATGGTTTGGTATCATTGTTGTTGTTGTGGTAGTTTTTGGTCGTGAAAACAGTGGTGCCGTGAGTTTCAAACTCATGGCCAAACAGGTTTTTGGTCCTTGTCGTGTGCTATTATGTTGGTGTCGAGAGGAATGATTCGGTATGTATGTGAAATGTGGGATGTTTCGGGTTGCAATTAAGGTGTTTGATGAAATGTGGGATGTTTCGGTATGTTGGAATACATTTATTTCGTGTTATTTACATGATGGGAAGTAAATAACGGCTGCTGTTGTGGCAGTGGTGGTGGTTTCAGGTAGAAATAACGGCGGCTGTTGTGATGGTGATGGTGGTTTCAGGTAGAAATGACGGCGGCTGTTGTGATGGTGGTGGTGGTTTCCGGTAGAAATAACAGCGGCGAATGGTGGAGATGATTGGTTTTTTTTATTTTTTATTTATTTATTATTATTATTATTATTTTAATTATGGTTTATGTGATGAGGAAGGAGGAAGAGAGAGGAAGAAGAAGGTGGGTGGTGGGTTGAGGTGGCCGGAGCGGCAGTGGTGGTCGGAGTGGGTAGTGATGGGTAGGGCAAATTATAAAAAAAAGTATTATACTTGCCACAAATTCATCTTCTGGGTAGTGGTGGTGGGTGTCTTCCGGTTAACAAGTCACATAGTACCCTGAAGATGAAAAAAAGACGAGTTTATTACCCTCAAAATGAAAAAAAATAGTTCGCTACCCAGAAGATGAAACAGTGGCAAGTATAATACTTTTTTTAATAATTTCCCCATATCATTAAGCAGTTTGAGCCCAACAAAACAAAACCAATATAAAAATAGGCCTTTTTCTTTCTTTAGTAGAAGTCTATAATCACCCTAAACCTAAAAGCCCAAGTCACAGCAACGCTTCACTCACCCCTATTCTTCTTTCTCCGTCTTCATTCACACACACACAAACAAATCTGCTGCTTTCACTCACTCCTCTATAATTCGTAAGCATTTTTTTTTGTTTTTAGTGCCTAACGTTCAAATAAAGCTCCCAACGGTCAAATATTCCCAACGTTCACTTCCAAACCGTGGAGGGGTAGATACCCGCTGGAGCAAACCGCCCAACCAAACCGCTGGGGTGGCGGCGGTGTTCCCCGGCGGTTTGGCCACACCGTTGGTCCACAGACCTCCCATTGCCACCACCCTTAGTTATCATATTTCTATTTATAAACATAATAATGAAAAGTGGTTGCAGGCTACCTATGTGGCCTGCCTGACATGTTTCAACCTCTGCTAAAAAATGACATGTTCGACCCATTTAAAATGTTGTGTTTTGTGCAGTTGAAAATTGACATTTTTGACCCGTTTAATCACTCAATCCATTAGACCAGTTTATCTAACCATTGAAGATGATTTTCAACCGCGAGTACCAAGAAATATACTTGACCAAAACATGTTAGAATGAAGCAAAGCTTACCAGCCGCATAACAGGAGTAAGCGATAAACACATCATCAGCTAGCATAATTAGGCACCGTATTCGTACTCCAGAAAATTCCTTATTCGTTTTTCTAATTCAGATGATGCGCCTCAAACTCTGACCACATAGGCTAAATAGGCTAAATGTCTGTGATTTCAACATTCTCCCGGTCTCGGTCCAAATAGGCTAAATGTCCGGTTTTTAAGCCGGGCCGAACCGGACCAAGACCGAAATTATGAAAACCCTAGATCGAGACCGGACCGAATATGGTCGGTCCGGTCTCGGTTCGGTTGGTTTTGTCGATTGGTCCGGTCCATCCGGTTCGTTTGCTCACCCCTACATGAGCATATATGTATAACATAACATTTAAATATATAACATATCATAGCATAACATAACATAATAAATAAAGACAATTAAATATATAATATAACACTAGGGTACCCACACATTGCTGCGGCGGGTACCCAATAAATAAAATTTTATGTGAGTAATGTATTTAATTATATGTTTATCGTGATGAGTGATGATAACATTATGGAGTTAAGAGGTATTCATCCACCATTTCTTATGATGATACATATATTAACGAGCATTGAGTAAAATGTAAACAAAAATATGAGAAAGGTTGCATATACAACCAATGTTTTGATAACCGGACTGGTCGGTGTATCCCGGAACCAATAAGTCCCGAACTGGCCAGCTGAACAAGACAAAACCACAAAAAAGCACCAAAAATCAGGAACCGTTATGGAAAGTGGTTCGTTGTACAGTCCAGTTTTAAAAAACATGTATACAAGATAAAATTAAAGTTATATTAATTGTATTAAGTTTTTTATGTTTGATTTGCTTGTATAATGAATATATTAACATATACCTTTTATGTAACGTGTGTTTTTCTTTTCTCATTAAAAGGGGGGCTGAAAAGTCAAATGGTTGAATATTTATTGTATTAGATTGTGGTACTAATAGCTTAGCTAATTGTATTTGGTTAAATTTTATTTTAGGAAGTCTTAAAATTTATTACTTTATAAGTAGTGTAGGTATTAAATGAAGACATTTAAGTATAAAATATAACGTAATAATATTCCGTGATATAAATAACATAATAATATTCCGTAAGTATCATTCGTTAAACATTTCAACATAAGCTTATAAATAGAGACAACCAAGTGCATGAACAATATAAAATTTTGGTCTAGTGGGATGGATAAGTTGTTCATCATTTTCATTCTAATATGCACATTTGCTTCTTTAACGCATGCGTTTTGTGTATTTGGAAAATGGCATATTATTGTAAGGAGTGATATGCCTGATAATGATGTCATTGTTCATGTCAAATCAGGAGACGAAGACCGTGGAATTCATACCATTCCATTCAATGGAACTTTCGAATGGAGTTTTTGCGACAGCTTTTTAAGAAGAGCTCTTTACTTTGCCGACTTTTCGTGTGGTTCGAAAACTCAGAGTCTACATTTGTTTGACGACCCTATTGCAAAAATATGTGATGTACAAAAACTGGGTACTGAACAGTGTTATTGGTCAGTACGTCCAGATGGGTTTTTTGTATCTCACCGTCCCGATGGTGATTGGGTACATTTAGCATTTTGGCGTTGAAGAACAATCTCTATGTTGTATGTTTGCTAAAATATGAAACATTTCATACACATAAAAATAAAGCTTGATTGATCTAATTACTTTTTTTATAAAAATGTGTGTCAATATAGCGATTGGCCTAATTAGTTTATGATTGTTTTTTTTCGTGTATCCATGGTTTTCGACTATTTGACCGACTAATCTACGGGGTTTGAACCCACTGCCATACAAAATCAAACTATGTAAAGCCCTCCCTTTTTAAGAGGTTAGCGTGGCCGCATATGGTTGTTTGCACATAGCAGAAATTAAACTTGAGGCCTCACACATTTTAGAATGATTGGTTTTTCTTTTTTTGAGAAACACCGCAAACATGTGTGCATGCTCTTGCAGGGTGTGTTAACACAATAAATTACACTCTTTTCTTGCATTAACAAAATTAAGTTACACTTTAAAATGTTACCTTTCGTTTTTCAATATTGACTTTTATGCATACTGTTGACATAAATAATGCGTAAAAATGTTATTTATATTTTTCGATATCTCTACGTTTCGATGATCACAAAATGTAAAATCATTAAACGTAAGATTACTACGTAAACAAGTATTAAGCTAGTTTATATCACTATATCCAACTTAATCACTTAAGGTATGAATAAATAAGTGCTTAATACATCTCATGATCAAAGGGGTATTTAATTAATTAATACAAAAGCTTATTTAATATTATATATTTTTGAAAAAAACAATTTTGGTAATAAAGAAAAATGTTTTAATCATACTAAATATATGAATTCAAATTTTTAACCAAAATCAGTTAAGTTTTTCACCAAATAAACTTTCCCCACAAAAGACAAATTTTCTGGCCGTTACAGTAGGCCGGCCCCCTTAATTATAAGGGGCGGCCCCCTTAATTTTAAGGGGGCCGGCCACATTTAAGGGGACCGGCACGCTCCCTGTGTCAGAAAATGTCAGAATTTTCCCCTATAAATATCACCTTAAATCTGGTATTTTTCCTCACCTTTTGCACGAAAATTTCAGATCTCAAATCTCTCTAAACATCCTCCAAAACCCTTTGATCATTAGATTACTAATCCTTGTTTCAAGTGATTCAATCCCTCATCATCCATCATCATCCTAAGTGCAAAAGAAGAATACTCCTTCAACCTCAAGCTCAAGAAGTATTGTGTACATTGTGTACAGTACTTGTATAGTTGTGTTGTGATTATTGTAAGTAGTTTAGGTAGTGCTAGTTGTGAATAGGAGTTGGGTAGTGAAGAAGAATAAGTAGTGAAGTAGTGTATAGTAGTGAAGTAGTTGTGTTGTGAAGAGAAGTAGTTGTGTTGTGAAGAAGAAGTCGTGTTGTGAAGAAGAAGAGAAGTTGTATTGTGTTGTGAGATTGGTTCTAGCTACCATTAGGACCCGAAATTTAGCTTTGTGTCGTTAAGCCGGTGTAAGCAACGTTGTGTAAGGTTTTCTCCGCCATAAGGGAGCTTGTTGACATAGTGAAGAAAACTCCCGAGTTAGGTGCTCGGGGAGTGGAGTAGGACGAAGAGGAGATTCGTAGCCGAACCACTATAAATCCTTTGTCTCACGGTGCCATTTTTCCAACTCTATCTTTTTACTTATTTACTTACTTTCATATTTGTCATATCATATACTTGTTGATATCATTGCTTATAATTGTGCAAGTTTTTTGGTGACACATAAAGTTCGAATTGGTGTTTTCATAAACAAAGTTTTTGTAAATTAAAAAGACGTAAAACTATTCAACCCCCCCCTTCTAGTTTTCCACAATTGGTATCAGGAGCCACGTCAAACAAGATTTTTAAAATATATTGTATTTTAAAACTTGAAATCGATATATGGAAATGGAAAAATATTTAGAAGGGAAAATTGTTTTTAGACCACCATTTCTTGAAAATGAAAATTTTCTTACATGGAAAAATCAATTCGAAAGTTACGTGAAATCAATAGACTATGATCTTTGGCATGTCATTTCAATTGGTGATATTAAATCAATAAATACTACTTTTGAAAAATTAAATAACTTGGCTAAATTTATTATATACAAAGCTATTTCAAATGATGAATATGAAAGAATATTTTTTTGTCAATCGGCAAACGATATGTGGAAAAATCTTTCAAAATATCACCAAGAAGAATTTCAAGCCAAAGAAAAACTTGCAAATAAGCTAGTAGCAAAAGAAAGCATAGTAGACAAATACTTAGTTGAAGTAACTACAAGTGCTACTAGTTCAAATGTCTTATATGTAGGAAATGACGCCGAAAACAACACAAGCCATGACAAGGATGAACAAGAAGACTATGAAGAGGTGTCAACCAAGAAGGAACTAAGTAACGATGAAGATGACGATTCTAGTTCCGAAAGTGAAGACGAAGAATATGCTAAAGTTGTCAAAGAATTTAAAAGACTCATTAAAAGGCGACAAAGAACACAAGACAAAAGGAAAGCAACACTAAGAAAAAGAGTTGATGATGAAGACAAGAAGACCAAAGGAGAATGCTTAGTCGCTCAAGCATCTAATGAAATTTGTCTAGGAATAAATTTGGAGTCCGACGAATGGGTAAAGGATAGCGGGTGCTCAAGACACATGACGGGGAATCGCAAGCTATCCTCTACGTACAAAGTCTACAATGGAGGTAATGTTATTTTTGGTAGTGATCGTCGTGGAAAAATCATAGACAAAGGTACGATCTCTCAAGACTCCCTAACTATTGAAAATGTTGATCATGTAGATAATTTAACATACAATTTGCTTAGTGTAGGACAAATATGTGACAATAAGTGTAGGGTTACCTTTAACGATAAGAATAGTGTAATTATTAAGGATGATAAAGTCATAGGTAGAGGAATTAGGAAAGGCGGTGTATATGTCATGAAACTAGGAGATAAATTCGAAGATAGGATATGCCTAGCGACCCTAGACGAAAACTCCACCTTGTGGCATAGGAGATTAGGTCATGCAAACATGCAACAAATCCAATCATTGGTATCTAAGGAACTAGTTAGAAACTTGCCTAGCCTTAAGTATAATCAACATTTTTGCGATGCATGTAAAATAGGAAAACAAGCACACGCTAGTCATAAAGCTAAGAACATAGTATCCACCACTAGATGCTTAGAACTACTTCATATGGACCTCTTCGGTCCATCCGCGGTGCGGAGCTACGGTGGCAATCGCTACACGTTAGTTATAGTAGATGACTATTCACGATACACGTGGACTAGATTTCTAAGCGATAAGACCGAAGCCTTCGAAAAATTTGAGACCTTTAGTAAAATGATACAAAATAAGCTAGGATGCACTATAGTTTCAATTAGGACGGACCACGGTAGGGAATTTGATAACGAAATACAATTCGGAAAATATTGTGACTTAAATGGAATATCTCACAACTTTTCCGCCCCACGAACACCTCAATCTAATGGAGTAGTAGAAAGGAAAAATAGGACCTTACAAGAAATGAGTAGAACTATGTTAAATGAGCAATCTATCCCACAAAAATTTTGGTGCCATGCCTTAGATACTTCAACATATATACTTAATAGGGTATCTATTAGAAGAATACTAGGAAAAACTCCTTATGAGTTACTAAGAGGTAGAAAACCAAACATAGGCTACTTTAAGGTATTCGGAAGTAAATGCTTCATTCTCAACACTAAGGATTATCTCACTAAGTTCGACCCTAAGTCAAATGAAGGAATTTTTCTAGGAGACTCGCAAAATAGTAAAGCATATATAGTCTTAAATAAAGATACTATGAAAGTAGAAGAATCATTAAACGTAACCTTCGATGAAACTCCTCCACCACCTAGGACATTGCCTTTAGAAGATGATGACGTTATAGAGGAAGATGCTATTGAGGTTAGTAAGACTAAGCCCATAGGAAATGATATTGAGGAAGAAAATTTAGAAGAAACGAAGTTGTAAATATTAAGGAATCTAGGTCACACCCATTAGACAACATCATAGGTCACCTAAACCAACGAACACTTAGATCACAAGCACAAGACAAAAATAACTTCTTTTGTTTTGTTTCAACAATAGAGCCTAAGAACGTAAATGAAGCCTTAAAGGATGAAAGTTGGATTATGGCTATGCAAGAAGAATTAAATCAATTCAAAACAAATAATGTTTGGGAATTAGTACCAAATCCTAGGAATGTGACTATAATAGGAACTAAGTGGGTATTTAGGAATAAACTAGACGAAAATGGAATAGTTACTAGGAACAAAGCTAGGTTAGTCGCCCAAGGTTATAATCAACAAGAAGGAATTGATTATGACGAAACTTATGCCCCCGTAGCTAGATTAGAATCCATTAGAATCCTTTTAGCTTATGCCTGCGCCCTAGACTTTAGGTTATACCAAATGGATGTGAAGAGTGCATTCCTTAACGGTTTTATCAATGAGGAGGTATATGTGGCACAACCTCCAGGATTCATTGACTTCGCAAAACCTGATTATGCCTATAAACTAAAGAAAGCTTTGTATGGTCTTAAGCAAGCTCCAAAGGCTTGGTATAATAGACTAAAGGCATTCTTGGTTAAGCATAATTATTCCATGGGAATGGTAGATAACACTCTCTTCACTAAAAGAAGTGACCATCATATTATCATTGTTCAAATATATGTCGATGACATTATATTTAGCTCAACTTGTCAAGAAATGTGTGATGAATTTGCCAAAATCATGCATGATGAGTTTGAGATGAGTATGATGGGAGAATTAAACTTCTTCTTAGGACTACAAATAAAACAACTAGAAGACGGAATATTCTTTAACCAATCTAAGTACATTAAGGAGATCCTTAAGAAATTTGGCCTAGAAGACTCTAAACCACTTAAGACACCTATGTCTACGGAAATTAAACTCACAAGAGATGAAGAGGGTGAGTCCGTAGATAATACTAAGTATAGAGGAAGGATAGGAAGTCTACTATACTTAACGGCAAGTAGACCCGATATCATGTATAGTGTTTGCCTTTGCGCTCGCTTTCAAGAGGATCCCAAAACCTCTCACCTAGAAGCGGTTAAGTGTATCTTCCGATACATTAAAGGCACTATACACTTAGGATTATGGTATCCTAAGGGATCCGGCATAGAAACCATTGTCTATGCGGATTCGGATCATGCGGGAGACTATGTAGATAGAAAGAGCACTAGCGGTATTTGCACGTTTATGGGATGTTGTTTAACATCTTGGTTTTCGAAGAAGCAAACCGCTCTTGCTATTTCTACCACCGAAGCCGAATACGTAAGCGCTGGAAAGGCATGTCAACAAGCACTATGGATGAAACAAGCTCTCGTAGACTATGGCATTAGGTTAGAAAATATCCCCATTATGTGCGATAATAAAGGAGCTATAGACTTAAGTAAGAATCCCGTTCAACACTCTAGGACTAAACACATAGAAATACGCCATCACTTTCTTAGGGATAACGTACAAAAAGGAAACATCACTATAGAAAAGGTAGCCTCGGAAGATAACATTGCCGACATATTCACTAAGCCCCTTAAGCGTGAATCATTTAACCACTTGCGTTTAGGATTAGGAATGATGGAACAAATTGATTGAATTTTCTTGAAAAACCGAAACTTTCTGAAATTTCAAAATTCTGGACCTTTCAAGTGTCATATGGCCGGACCCCTAAAATATATAAGGGCGGCCCCCTTAACATTAAGGGGACCGGCCTATATTTAAGGGGGCCGGCCATCTGATGCTGAAAGTTCCTGTGTTTTCATTATTTTCCTCCAAAATCTGAGTCTTGGATTCTGTTTTGCACAAAATAAATAATTGAGATATTTTGTTTGCATAAGTATACTTTCAATGAAAACCTCAATTCCTTTCCAAAACATTCTCACGACTAGGAAAACTCATTGTTGAATAATGTTAAAAACGTTCATCTAAAATCATGCATAATAGTCTTACTCTCGTTGTTTATAAGTATATAATCTAATGTATACTTATATATAACATTTGGAAGTGAGCAAATTTAATTCGAGGAGACTAAAGATTGTTTCTTAAGAACATTTGTTTTTAGAAAGCAACACTTACTCCACATTTGTTTCATTTAGACACACACTAGAACAAAAACAAGAACTTCATAGTCACATTTGTTCCATCACTAGTTAGACACTATTAGGTGCCTTTACTCTAAGATTAGTTGCCTTAATGTACCTTTATTGCTTAATCGTTGATTTGCTTTGTATGCATGCTTGATTATATTTATGTACTCTATTTGCTTATTGCTTATTAGCTTCAATTGCATGCTTAATTATGCCTAATTATGCTTATATGATTAATTGCTAGCATGTATGCTTTTCATGAAAATTAGACTATGAAAATACTTGCCTAGTTGCCTAAAGAGTTGGTCTTGCCCAAAACCAAGCCC